>PVJA010015085.1:5944-46222 GCA_004027025.1 Myocastor coypus | reverse complement strand
AAACTTAATCCTGAGGGGATTTGACCCTGGAAGATACAAAAAAAAAAAAAAAAAGTTTTGTTATACAGGCCTTGCTTTGACTTGCCCTTGATCACCCAGCAAAGAAAAGAAAAAAAGCTTAATTACAATGCATGAAACCCAGAGCTAGATTGGTGAGATGAGCTTTAGGAGGCTTAGATCAATAGCCTTCAATATTATAAGCTTCACTGGTGGCCCACTGCAATCACAGAACATTTGACTGTGTATGCATCTGTTTCCTCTTAGTCCAAAGAGAAGAATTTTCTTTTCCTTTCTTCTTCTTTTTTTTTCTTTCCTTTCCTTTTCTTTTTTTTTTTCCTCTTAGCAACATCAATAGGGTGGTGGGTCATGCCCACACACTGTGCTCTGTGAAACTATTGTGAGGACAATATGCAATGTGTCAACTTTTAAAATAAGAAAGGGGAAAAGAAAAAAAAGTAATATTGATTGAATGTGTGAATGTTTAATTGTTTGATCAATCTTATATACCTATATCTATTAATCTAAACTGATCTGATGATGAAAATATGTAATATAATCATTGTTCAATTTATACAATAAAAATATTAAATAAAAATAAGAATTGTATCAAAACTCTTTATTGGCTGGGGAGATAGTTGGTAGCATAATTGCCTGCCTAGAAAGCTCAAGGACCAGAGTTCGATCCCCAGTATCACATGCAGTGCCAGCCACCAAAACTGGGCGTGGTGGTGCACACCTGTAATTTCATCACTGGGGAGGCTGAGACAGGAGCATCACTATGAGTCTGAGTTAGGTATCAAGACTCTGTGTCAATAAAAATAAAATGAAACAAAAATAACTATCTCAAAACTCTTTATTTTGGGGGCTTGACAGGTTCTCCAGACAGATGACCACAGGACATCGGCATTTACTTAGACCTCCAGTTTCTTTGATCAAGACTCTGTTGCTTTCAGCACATGAGCTCTGCAGGCAGATTTCCATTGCAGTATTTTTGGGCCCAGAAAGTGGAACTGCATTTGTGATCCACAATGCAGTAAGCAGTGCTGCATGTGCCACTTAGAATAATATTTCTATTTTAAACAGATTTACAGAGGAAAATAGGAATTGATTTAAATAAGAACATTAAGTAAAAAGTGATGGATTCAGGTCACAGGCAGGGCAATGGCTGTCATGGGTGACGCAACTCATGAAGTCCTGGGTGAGGCCATCGTTGTGGTGTGGGTCTGAAGCGTTCCCACAAATCTTGCTCGCTCAGAGCTGGGTGTTTCAGGAGGTGATGGGATTGGGAAGGCTCCGGCTTCACCCATGGATCGGCCCTTGGGGTTCATAGTGTGACAGCATCACTGGTGCTGAGGGCAGCAGGACACAGCCCGGCCAAAGGTAGTGAGCCACAGGTCCCACTCTTGGAGACCATTTAGTGCCTTCTACCTCTTCCTCTTGAGGTCTGCCCCTCCGTCTCTGCTTCCTGGCTGCCTTGAGAGGGGCAACTGCCCCCTGCTGCATCCTCCCACAATACTCCCACCCCACCTCAGGCCCCGGGAGCATGGACTGATGCCTCCAAAACCAAAATCAATCCATCCTGCTCTAAACTGACTTGCTTCTGTACCTGACCATGGCAATAAAACCCTGATAAGTCAAGAAGCTAGTGCAGTGGCACAAGCAGCTGCCTGGCAAGCACAAGGTCCTGGGTTTGATTCCTAGTACATGTACAAGGTCCCAAGTTCAATTCTTAATACCAAAATAACAGGGTGCTGACAAATCATGCATTTGATAGTTTTCCCGCCACCTGGGTCTCAGCTCAGAAAGAAGCAACTTGTTCAAGATCGCATAGAATATAAGAACCAGAATCAGGACACAAACCCAAGCCAGCCTGCTCCTGGGTGTCTGTCCTCCTTGACTCTCCTCAGGACCCTGGCAGAAAGGGGCAAGACAGTACAGGGGAAGAATCAGAGTGACACACTGGGAGTGATTCCAGGCAGGAATCAATGGGGAGAAAGCAGCTACTGGCCACAGACATCGTTGATTCCGGTGCATTGATCTTTAGGGACTCAGGGGTGGCTTGGCAGGCAGCTGCAAGTCAGGACTTGGCCTTTCAGGTCCCTGGCTTCCCGTAGGGCTGGTGTGAGCAGGAGCTTGGCTGGAGAGCCTGTACACAGGCCCCACTTCGGTCCATATCATCCTACTCCCTCCACTTACCCAGCCCCCCTGTCTCCTGCAGGGAGCCACCTCAGATTTGATCCCAGTCTCTCCCTCCCAGCAAGAGGCCTCATGATGTTACCTCTCTCTGGAGAAGCTGGGAAAATGACCTTGCATCTAATGAAAGAGGAGGATGGATGCTGCGAGCTGCCCCTGCTAATGTGCAGGCGATCAATCGTAGGGGGTCAGATCTCCCCCACGGAGCAGAGACGGATTCTACAGCCCTATCCATGTTGATGAATCACTTCAAAGGCCAACTGACCTCTCCCAGGGCACTGAAGGGCACCAGAACTGGGGTAGCCTGTCCCAGGCCACTCCACCCTTCCTAAGGTCCCTGCTCCTTGTGGGAGCCATCAGCTGGTCCCTGGCTGTGAGTCATGCACAGCTCTGACCTGGGTTAGTGTCCACTGCCGGATGGAATCAGTGCACCAGGTGAAGAGGCTTTCTAGGCACTGGGGAAGTAAGGAAGTCTTATACACATGCACACACACACACACACACACACACATGCACGCACATGTGCATGCACACATGTAGACACACATGGGCACACGCACATGTGCACACACTTGCACACCCCATTTTGTTCCCATGGGCAGAGACCGGAAGCCCACCTGAAGATGGAATGCAGATGTGGAGCTCCTGCCTCGGGGACAGCTCTAAGAGCACGTCATACGAATGCACCGCCCTCCCTGCCTGCTGTCGATCTCGGGCCTCTTCCTTTCCTGTCCAGCAGCCCTTCTGTCTATGGAGCACACATTCCAAGATCCCTGAAAGGCATAGCGCAGACCCTGTACTCTGTCATCCTTCCAAATCCATGGGTTCAACCAACTATGAATTTAAAATATTGAAAAAAAAAATTGAGTCCAATGCATACCTGGAACCCCAGCACCCTGAGAAACTGAGGTGGGGGGATACAGGCTGGACTTCAGCCTGAGCAATTTAGCAAATTAGCAAGTCCTGTCTCAGAAATAAAAAATTGCAAAAGGGCCAGGGATGGAGCTCATGACTAGGTCCAATCTTGACGACTACATAAATAAACAAACTAATTAACTGATTAATAAATTGACTGAGCCTGAACTGCACACATACAGGTGTTTTTTGTTTGTTTGTTTGTTTGTTTTGTTTTGTTTTTTTTCATTCTCTAAACAACAGCATAGGACAACTATGCACATCACATTGTTATGGTGTGAGGCTTTGTAGCAGAGGGGATTTGAAGAGTATAGGAGTATATGTGGAGCCTGTGCGTTACTACATTGTTTTACATCAGAAACTTGGGAATCTGCAGAGGTCAGTATCCATTGGAACTAATCCTCCACCTTCCTATCACTAAGTTTAGTTTGTAAATTAGTACGGAAAGAGATCAGCAACAATAACTAAGGTAATCCCATAATCCCAGCACCCTGGGAGGCTGAGGCAGGTGGATCGAAAGTTCAAGCCCAGCCTGGGCAACTGAGTGACTTAGTGAGATCCTGTCTTCAGATACGAAATAAAAAAGGAGTAGAGATGTAGTTTAGTGGGAAGGCATCCAGCTCATTTCTAGCATGACCAAGAAGAAAAAAAGGAAAAAAAAAAAAAAAAAAGGCAGAAAAGATAGGGAAGGAACTTGAGGAAGAAGACTGAAGAAGGGAAGAGGAAAGAGAAGGACCAGAAGAGAGAGGAAGACTGGAACAATCGTGCCACCTGTTCACACAAAGGAGCCCTTTGAGCTTCCCTGCGGCATATCTAAACAGGCCGTGTGGCCAGACCTAGATGGAGGTTGTTACCAGGTGAAGTAACACTCCCTGGGCACCAGCGCTAACATGCCAGAGTTGTCAACTGGATAACAGAGCTAGCAGGGTGTGAGCAGAGAACAGGTAGGTCCTGGCCGCAGCTGACCCACAAGACTGAGCCCCAGTGCTCCTGCAGGATGAACCTGCACAAGAGCTCACCACACTGCTCATAAAACATCCCCAAACCCCAAAATCCAATTAAAAACCTGTGGATTGTTTATTTCTATCATTTTCCACTTTGTATTTTCAGACTACACTTGACTTCAAGAGACCTCAAGTATGGAAACTGGCCCCACAGGTAAGGCAGGGTTCTGGGGTCATTTTCAGCCTATTTTGCCTCTGGAGAAAGAGGAGGCAGACATGACCCTCCACTCCTGCGCTTCTCCCCTTTCTCTTCTGGCCCCCACACTGGCCTCTGGAAGCTTCTTTCTCCCCCACAGACCACACCTTCCAAACATCCCACGAAGCCATGGTAGAGAAACTGAGTGTAAGACACAGAAGCGCTCTCCCAGGTCTGCAGTGTCAGCCTCTAAGAAAAGGATCAGACAGGGACATTTTCTCTGCCCTTCGACTGGCACGAGACAGGAGGGGGAGGGCCGATGGGAACCACCCCAGATCTCAGAGATAACCTCAGTCCTGAAGAAGGACTAGAAGAGAGGAGAAGTGCAGAATCTGGGAAGTTCCAGGCAAGCACGGGGCCCCTGTGACCAGTGAGAGGAAGGGGTGCTGGAGTCCCATGGCATCCTGGCTTCAAGTGTGGAAGCGCGTATTTGGGGAAGCATTTGCTCAGGGTGGCCCTGCAGTGTGGCCCTACATAACTTCCTGACGGCCTCTGAACCTCAGTGCCTCTAGGTTGAAAACCTGGACACAGGGAGCCTCAGAGACCTTGGCAGCCCTTCGCAGCCTCGGAGTGCCGCTGAGGCCCCGCCTCCGTGCCCAGGCAATCCTGGGAGAGTCACACACTCACCTTACCCTACCTCACCCAGCTTCCGGAACTTGCCCCGTCTGCCTCCAGGGTGCAGCTCTGCTGCCCCCAGCCTAGGCACAGCCCTACCCTCCCTCGGGCAGGCACTGGCCTGAAGTGGCGGGCAGGGCCCCCAGCCGCCCAGGCTGGCGGGAGCGTGTGTCCTCCCCAGCAGTCGTGCCAAGCGGCCCTGCCCAGACCGCACGAGGAGCTGGCCGCAGCCTTCCAGGCCTGCTAAACCCTGCCCGCCTGGTTCTCATTTAGAGCAAGCCCCGGCTGCAGCACAGACATTCCAGAGGGGACAGTCAGACGCCAATCCCGCCCAGGGCTTGGGAAGCTGGACTGCAGACCGCCACCACCACGGTCAGAGACTCCCAGATGCTGCTGCCAGCCCTGACCACGGGCCAAGCTGCTTAACCCTTAGAGGAGCATAGGCAGCTCTTCCCGTGGCTGCTGATCAGGACTGCTGCTGACCCTAGGGGTCTGGCCGAGGCCCAGGCCCGCCAGGCTCCTGGGTGCCCCGCCCCCATCCCCGTCAGCCTCCTGGAGCTCTGTTCAGCCTGGTCTCCACCTCTGCCCCCTCCAACTTCCAGCTGTGGTCTTTACCTCCCCGTGGAGGAGGAGACATGGGACAGTACAATTGCCACTAATTAGCTGTCAGCTGCGGCAGCCACAAGGCCCCCGCCCTCCCCAGGAGGCGCAGGTGGAAGGCTCTCGCTGTCCCGCAAGGATCCTGCCCTTCATACAGCCTTGAGTGAGTTAATTATACATCCTAACCTAATGACATAAGTAGTGCTCCTGAATTCCACCGAAGTGACAATTTCCCATCCACGGAAAGCTGCTGCTGCCCTTGGAACAGCGAGCAGGGGCCAGGCATCAGGATGCAAAGCTCCTTGCTCTTCCAGCCCCTCCCTTGGCCTCCTGCTGCGCACCTGGGTTATGCATACTTGGCTTGCTCATCCAAATAAATTCCTTCTCTGGTCAGGACCGCCATTTCAGACCCCAGAGGTAGAGCTCTGCATTTCCCCTTTATCTTCCCCTTCTGATTTATACATATTTACTAACAGAACCAAGGGCTTGGGGTGGTGGCGGGGAACAAAGCATTCCCAAGTAAGGTGATTGCTCCCAAAGAGTAAAAATAGAATTCCATATCATACTGTCCAGCAATTCCATTCCTGGACGCACACCTGAAAGATCTGAAAGCAGGACTAGACAGATACTTGTAGAGCTGTTTTCGCCACTGCCTTCCACACAGCAGCGGGAATGACAGCAACTCAAGGACCCATCAGCAGATATAATGTCCATCTGTCCGAGGAGGGAGTCTAATTTAACCAGCGAGAAGAAGAAAGTCCTGAAGCACACTACACATGGGCGAAGTCCTGAAACAGCCAGCAGAACAGCTCAGCCGCAGCAAGCTCCACGTGGACGTGGCCCTTGGAACTGTCAGAGCCAGAGAGACATACAAAGTCCTCGGTGGTGGCTGGGTGGCAGCGATGAGGAGCCAGGAGTTTAGGGGTGCAGGGTTCCTGGTTAGGAAGACGGAAAAGATCCAGAGTGAGAGGGCGGCGTCCTTAATAAGGACCCTGAACTACACACTTCAAAACGGGCACCATGACAAATTTCATGGTATGCGTATTTTTCCACAATGAAAGAAAAAGTCAGTTAAGGAAAGGACGAAAACAAGCATGCAGGACGGACGCTGGCGGTAGTCGCATCCCTCCGCCCAGATCCCGCGAGCAACCCAACGCACCACCCCACCCGGTGCAGAGCATGCCGGGAAGGCCCAGCTTGCTGGGGCGGGACCTGCCCTTCTGATCCGCCCACATATTAGAATATACCAGTGATGGCGAACCTTTCAGAGCTTTCAGTGATACAGTCTGCATGCCATAGGTTCACCACTGCCGGAGGTACACTCTCGGTTATTACAGCCTCCAAACTCAGGGACACAGCGCACCGAGAATCACGGCTGACTCAGTCCCAGGACCAGCAGGGAAAGGTCCCAACGGTGACCTCAGCCTCCCTTGCTCTCAGCACCACTGGCCCCACGCTCAAGGCTGTGTGCATGGCCCCTGCAGCCGGCCTGCCACCCTCCTGCCTCACCTGTGGCTTCAGTCTAGGGGGCCAGAACCCTTGGCCAACCCAAAGCCCAGCACGGCCTGGCCTCTGGCCCTAGACACCGCGTGGCTGATCCACGCAGCCGCAGTTACTCATTGGAAAGGTCTGTTGGGTGGAAAGCAGGCAGGGGCCGTCGGGACCTGCAGGCCGGTTGGGAAACTGTTCAGGACACAGACAGCGCCCTCAGCTGCTCGAGGCCTCGCTGCCTCCTCCTGTGTCCACTCCTGCTGCTCCTCCTCCTACCTTCCCCCCTGCAGCCCAGGGCGGACGCTCGGTGGACGTCATCAACCAGGTTGAGAGCACAGGTGAGCTACTGAGGGCCAGCCAACGCAGTACCTCCTCCCCAGGGTCCCTCTCCTACAGACTTGCAATACAGGCTGGCCCAGCCCGAACTCAGGGGAGAGATGTGGAGTGAAGCGGGTGCACCACACTGGGAGGGGGGTAAGCGCAGGAGGAAATGAGTGGTGCAGACGAGAGGTCTGGACCTCAGGAACAAGAACGAAGACAGCACTACTCAGACCCCTCTTCACTCTAAACTTGAATTCACCTGCTAAATGCCAAGGACTGTTGCTGTGACAGAGCTGGCTTCTATACCTCTTCTTGTTTCGAATTAACATGTACTTGGCAGTGGGAGCTAGAAACTCCACAGCCATGCTCCTCCTGAAACACCCTAGGTGAAAATTGAGATGGAAGGAGAGTCTAGTTTATGAAAGGTGTTGGGTGCAGAAGCCTCTGTCTCTCTCACCCCCCCACAACCCCCAACTTTCCCTCCCCACCCCTGCCCCAGCGGCTGGCCAGTGCTTTTTCCCCAAGCCAAAACTGGCAGAAGGAGCAGGAGCAAGGCCCTGGGTGGTCAGAGACAAAGGAGCCATCGCTGTTGGCCAGGGCTGGATCCTGGCTTCTGGTTCTGATCAGCTCTCCTCCTCTGTCTCCTCCTTCCCTGCCTGCCTCCCTCCTGACAGCCAACTGGGGAGGGCAGTGGCCAGCAGCCACATATCACCCTGCCTCAGCCCTCCACAGACCCCCGCTATGTGTGCCTGAGCACCTCTGGTGCACCCAAAAGCAAAATCCTCCTCAGCTAGTTTCCTAGGCGGAGAGCCCAAGACCCTACACACACCGGCCTCTTGCCCTCCCTGCCCTGCATGTCTGCCTCTGTGGGAGAGGAAGGAGCCTGCTAGAGTCCCAGGAGCCTTGGCCCTGGGACTGCTGCAAACCCAGCCTTGAGCTTTCTGACCCCTCTAAGGAGAAGGAAGAACCAGAGCATGCAGAAGGATGGGGTCCTGGGCCAGTGAGGGGCACAGTCCTGCTGCCCTGTGGATCTGGGCTCCACCCACCTGAACACAGAGGCAAGCTCAGCCTTGCTTCCCCAGGGAACCCAGAGAACTTGGTCCACCTGCAGAGCTGCCCAGGAACACAGCTCGCACGCTTAGTGGCCTGGGACCTCCCAGCCTCCCAGCAAGTAGCTGGGAGAGGACCACCCGGAAGGTCAAGGCAAGCCCAGGACCACCTGGGAATAAGGCCACATGGGTCTTTCATGGCACCAGTGACAACAGTGGACACGCACACTCCCTGTGCAAGCCCCTCAGAAGGGAGGCTCCACTCCAGGGACTGGGGAAGGGGGGGGGCGGGGGAGGGGCAGTGGGATGGAGGGGAAGATCCTAACTCCGTTGGGTTTGGTTTCATCCCTTGGAATGAAGTACAGTCCTGAAGCTGCAAGGAGGGCCACGGAGCCTCCCCACAAGCAGCTGCACTCTGCACAGGGGACCTATCTGTCACTAGGGCCCCCACAAGCTCACCTCCAGAGACCCAGTGGCCATAGGAGAAGGACCTCCAGCTGCGGGAGGGGCTGATGCCAGAATGAAAAGAAACCAGAAAAGTGACTGGAAACAGTAGGGACCTCACCGCACACACACACACACCCAGTCCAGAATTACTCATCTCAAAGGCGTCAGGACTCTGTGGCTGCCTCACTTGTCAAGGCCTCTCGCTCTGTGCCTTCACTCTGCAGAAGCAGGTTATGCTCAAGAAGGGAATTAGAAAAATAATCACCATGATGGCCATAACCTTGAGAATACTTCTGCCAGCATTTGAGAAGAGAAGGGAACGGAGGCCCAGAGCGAATGGATCTCACCGGCAATCAGAAACTGGAATTCGTTCACAGCTGCAGCTGCACCCACTTCCCCACCCCTTCCCTGAGGGACACAGGGCCACTGCTGTTCATAGGCCTACAGGACCACACACTGGGGTCGTTGTGCAGGACTCCACTTGGGCAGATCTGCTCCCACCTGGCTTCCTGATGGTCTGTGGCAGAACCCCCGCCTGCCTCCACAGGCCCACCAACCCGCAAGGCTGGTCCTGGGCAAAGGCAACAATGTGGATGGCACTATGTTTGGGACCCAAATCGTGGGCTTGTTTGCTCCCTGCAGGATGCATGCTTTGGTGGCAGTGGCATGATGATTGTTGTCGTCTCACTTTAGGGTGGTTGGGAGCCTGGCTTTTGTCTCGGCTCGGATCTCGACCTACCTCCCAGTGTCTGTTGGAAGAACACAAGCTACACAGAGAAGTCAGAAAGGAGAACAAGCCACCTGACATCTCTTGAGGTGGAGAAATAAGCATGTCCTGTGCAGATGGCCCCAGGCCACACTGGGGACCGACGACCACACCCCATGGGCTCATCATACTGACCAACGCCTGCCCAAGTCACTGGTAGGCGTCGCCTTGCAGAGCAGAGAGACCAGAGCACCAATGCATGGCTCTGGCACTCCACAGCCAAACAGCAGGCCCAGCACCCTGTGCCCCCTGGCACCATGCCCTGCCATTGTCCTCCAGCCAGAAGCCTTCTCCACATCCCTGTCCCTCCACCTCAGTTCCCTCCCTTGCACTGCAGACAGGCTGGACAAAGCCAGCCAGGACCCATTTCGGCCCCACAGTTCCTGTGAGCAGAACTCTGGCTGCTGGGAAGAAAGTCAGACCCTTTTAAGAAAATCACTAAAGCCCTGAAATTATGCAGAAGCCTTTGAGATCCCCGAAAGAAAGGCATGTGCTAAATCCTCTCTATTATTTCCAAAGGATATTTTCTATTATTATTATTTACCCAAAGAATTTCTGGACAGAGTTTAAGTGCCCCAGAGCCTTACAAAATAATCATCTCTTCCACACACAACAAAAGGGCCTGAATCTTCTTGGCTTGTGGCTTTTGCTTTGAAATGTGTGCTCCACCAAACAAAGGATTTTCTCCTCCCCCCCTCAATTTCTCTAAGTTTAACTCACACACACACACACACATACACACACACACACACACACACAGACCTCACCATAATCACCAGCCCAGGAAACTTCCTAAGTTAGCCAGATGGCCAGAGAACACATTCGTAAAATTGATGGTCCTCATTTAAGACCTGCATAGCGCTATGCTCTATCCTGGGGATTGGCCATTAGGAACAAGACAAATAAGTTGTGTTTTCTTTAAGAATGCGAGCCAGGTTCCACAGGAAGGCCTTTGCAAGTTTTCTCATTTAAAGCCCTCGTAACCCAATGGGCAGATGGGAAAACTGAGACCTAGATTACGCAGCCAGTAGAGACTGGGGCTGGGATTTGAACTTGGGTCACTTCAGTTATCCGGCCTGTGCTCTCCACCATCAGATTAGATGCTCTCCTGTGCG
The DNA here is from genome assembly GCA_004027025.1 of Myocastor coypus. Classification (NCBI taxonomy): domain Eukaryota; kingdom Metazoa; phylum Chordata; class Mammalia; order Rodentia; family Myocastoridae; genus Myocastor; species Myocastor coypus. Next base: position 35,510 of record PVJA010015085.1, on the reverse strand, counting down.
TTGCCATTTAATCCTCGTGGCGAACCTTCAAAGCGAGATGAGAGATGTTGCTCTGTACAGAAGAGGGAGTTGAAATTAAGGGTGCACCCGCTAAGCCCCTGGCCCAGGCTTATACAGAATTAATGGTGGAGACTGAAGCCAGGACTGATTTAAACTCTAGTCTATGAGAAGTTGCTGTGTTTGATAGCACACTACTTCCAGGTACCTCAGGAAGCGAGGCGCATGCTCCTGCCGAGCAGGGCTTGTCTGCGGCCTGAAGCAGCTCCGGCACTGACTCCCAACTGTCCACATGAATTAAGAAGCAAGGAAACTCCTTGAGGCATGAGTGAGCCGTGGGCAGCTGAAGGACAGCCCAACTCCAGAGCCAGGTGGAAATGGGCACCTTCGGCGGCACCACGGCGATGCCTACTCTTGCCCAGAGAGCTGGGCCCTGTCAGTAATTCCACTGCAGGCAGCTGTTCACAAAGGTTAATAGCTTGGCCCGTAAACACGTGTGGCAAGTTGCAACTTGGCACAAGCTGCCACAGGCTGGGAGAGAAGCTAGCGCTTATACAATATGGTTCAAATAATCCAGTCCCCCTCCACTTTTTCTTTTTCTTCTCTAGTTTTAAGAGTGCAAGAAACAGAGAAGTTCTGTGGTTTCACACTGGTCTTTTTATGGTTCAGAAAACTCCAAAACAGAGTTGATTAAGAAAACGCCTCTGCGGAGTGCCAACTGTTGTGCAGGCACTTGCCAGGAAGCTTGCCATGGGGGCTGGACAGCCTCTGTAGGCACCAAGAGAAGGCCTTGATCTAAAACAAAAGGGTCGCCTCCACTCGGCAACTGTTTCTGTCTTGTCCTCTGCACCCGAATCCCAAATCTTCTGATAGGAAAGAAGGAACCTGAACCACGCATTCAGGCAACAGGAACTTCCATGGGCTCTGCCTCTCCTGGCAGTAGGACCTGGGGACCTGGCTGCTTGGAACCTCACTGTCTTTGTCCCCGAAATGGGCATGAGGCTTTCTACCTTGCAGGGCTGCTAAGAAATGAAGGGGAAGGTACATGCATAGTGTGATCTCTGTGCCCCACTCCCTTGAAGAAAAGAAACTGAGCAGAAGCTCCTAAGCACCCAGCACCACTCCTGATGCAGAGGAACCCAGGAACAAGGTGGTCCCAGCAGGGGAAGCAGATCAAAAACTAAGGAAGTCTGCATTTGATGGCAGGAGGTTGAAGAGCAAAGCAGGGTGATGGTAGAATGAGTGACAGGGACAGGCTGAGCCCGCTGAGCAGTAGACAGTCGGAGAAGGTCTTCTCAGGGAGCTGGATGTTAGGAGAGAGACAGCTGCACATGTTCAGCTGAGGGAAAGGCAGCCCACGCAGGAAAAATTAGCAAACGCAAAAGCCCGGGGGTAGAATGTAAAATTCAGGCCCCAGCCTGTGAGCTACCTGGATGCAGAAGAGGTAGCCATGGAGGGAGGCAGGGTCCAGACCCAGTGATGCCTTGAAGGTTGAGGTAAAATTGGGTGGGCTGGGGAAGTAGCTTGGAACTCTAAGCACCTGCCTGGCAAGTGCAACGACCCAAGTTCAATCCCCAATACCATATGCCATGCTGGCTCTGGAAACCTGGATGTACCATGCAGGCCACCAAAACCGGGCATCATGGCTTGTGCTTGGAAACTGAGTGCTGAGGAGGGTGAGACAGGAGGACCACTATTAGTGAGACCCTGTGTCAAATAAATATTTTTTTAAAAAAATGTATTGAGCTTTATTCTAGCCCAGCAGAAACCTGCTGGTTAGGGTTAAGATGTGAAATCATAGGATTGAACTTGACAGTGGCTCTGTTTTCTAGATGGGGAAGAATACTAGGATATGCAGACACGCAAGGACAGCGGCTACAAGAGCAGTTCCCTCCAGACAGAGATGGGGATGACCATGGCAACTGCAGGCAGGAGAGAAACATACCAATGTGGAGAAGTGACTTGAAGCTGAGGCCACAACTAGAAGGATCCTGCAGAAGAAAAGAAAACTCGGGGCTGCAAGCACTTTAGAGGCTGGACACAGAGGGAGCGGGGGTAGAGGAACAGCAAGGTAGGGAGGAGCCGGAGAGCTGGGCCCACGGAGCCAGAGAGCCGAGAGGGGCCTGCCAGATTTGGCCAGATGAGGTCACGTCAGCAACCCAGATACGCAACATTGCTGTGCAGGAGCTGAGCAAGCAGAAGGAGCAGGCATCAGCAGCCTCCCGCTGGTTTCAATAGATAGAAAATATTTTTTAAATTCCTCAGCTAGGAGTAGAGGCTGAGCACCTTGAGCTTCCCATTAACAGACCACTCCTAAGCCCTCTCCTAAGCCCCTTGTCTTCTTTCTGGTCACTTCTGCATTTTCCACCAAAATAATGAAAATGTTCCTAATGACCACTCTGACTCTCTAGTGTCCAGGCAATAGGGCAGGCTGAGCTTCCCAGAAAGACTGAGTCTCCCCACCCTCCACATCTAATCCCTGTCCAAGGAAACACAGGCGTTGGATGGAATTTGACAACCTGTTACGGTTTGTGTCTGGATGTCCCCCAGCCCCTCCCAGAGCCTCATGCAGTGGTAGGGCTTCTTCAGAGATGGCTGAATCTAGAGTGTGTGGCAATGCTCATATTAAGAATGTGGGATCACTTCGCTGGTGAGATGGTCGCCACCCTAATCTCAGGGGCCTGGACAGAGCATAAAAGGGACAGAAAGACACCGTGAAAGTTTGCTTTAGTTTGATGTTAAAAAAAAAACCCTGAACATTCACCTGTTTGGCACCCACAGGGGTCCTGCAGTCAATCTCCCATGGTTACCAAACAGTAACTTTATGCAGAAAATAAAACAAAAATAAATCATTCCTAGGAATCACAATAAATGTAAATGGGTTAAACTCATCTAATAGATTATGCAGGTGATAGCACAATGCAGAGTGATGTCACATGCATACAGGTTCACAACACACAAATAATACCATTTGCTGTCTTGGGGATATGCTCATTCTTAATAAAAAGACAGAAAAGGGCACACCTAACTCCAGAGTGCAGTGCCTTCAGCCCAGAGTGAGGGAAGTAAGGCAAGAGAGGGATCCAAGCGGAATCTCAATGTCTAGTCAAAGGTGTTGTTTCCCAAACAGAAACTCAAAGCCAACTTAGTGAGATGCTAATGCTTGTTTATTCTAGGCAGTGGGCGTGTATTCCAGTTTTCCCCACATTTTTAACCCTAAAAGCAATTTCTTTCAAGTGTTTGCCTCCCATCTGAATTGTAATAACCATTAAAGGAATCACACTGCGGATGTCATTTTCCAGGTGAGGAATGAGAAGTTCTAGAAAGGGAAGAGAAAAATGGATCCACAATCTTTCAACTAAATTAAATGTCCCCTAACTAGGCTTCAGCATCCGTAAGAACTTAAAGGTAGGTCTGCCTGACACTGCCTCTCTCCATGGCCTGGGCAATGTCGCCTTTTCCTACAGTCTCCTTCCTTTCTAATCAACTTCCTGTCTCAACTCCCTACTGCCCATCCTCTGTTCTCAGGACATTTGTACTGTAAAAAGCCCCATGAGACTGGTCACACATTCCTAGTTTGTCCCCAAGTGAGATGCTCTTGACTTCCTTTCACCCTAAACTGAATGCCAGCCATGGGTCCAGGGCTCCAGACAAAATGAAGAAGCAATTTTCTCAGTGAAGTTCAGTTTCCAACTCAGCCACCCTGTGCCTGGGCTAGTATTCCCTTTCCTCCATGTTCTTACTGGTAAAGGGAAATCACCGTCCCACCCTAATGTGTCCCAGGGTTTTTGTAAGAATCAAATTAAATCATCTCAAGGTTTATCAACTTTAGCATGGCCATTCATACCTCCACAGTTGTGGGATAGAGCTGCCCAGCAGAGCTACCTCAGGTCAGTGGGGTAGAATTGAGACAGCCGAGGTGTGTCAAGCTGGGTAGAATGGGGGCCATGTTTGAGATCGGCTGAGCACCGAGCTGACCTCAGCCACGCTGAGCTGGGGTGAGTGAGTCAAGATGGGCTGAGCTGAGTTGGGTTGAGTTGCGCTAAGTCTAGCTGTGCCGAGCTGAGCCCTGCTGGGTTAACCAGAACCCAGCTGCACTCACAGTCCCGGCCCTCAAAGCTCAGGGCAGCTTGATTTCAAGTCCCCATCACACATTGCTAGTTTGTTCCCAAGTAAGATGCTCATGACTTCCTCTCACCCTAAACTACAAGCATTAATTTCCCTCAGTAGGGCAGGAAGGAAGCAGGCTGTGTTGCTCCAAGAATTGTATCTACTTCCCATCCAGTGGATGCCCAGGGCCATCTGCAATTTGGGGGTCATTACCAACTTCTGTCTGGCTGTCCACCTGCTCAGGCTAAGCCCAAGTGGACAAGGAAAGTTCACAATCACAAGTTCTCCAAACAGAAGATCAAAGCTCAGCGCTGACAGCAAAACAGTGGTAAACATCTGCTACACCTGACATCTCTTATGATCACAAAAGTCCCACAGTTCCATCTGAAGGAGCTGGGATTGTAGAGGCAGCAAATCAGTGCAGAGAGAGCATGGATTTTGAAGTTGAAGAAAGGCTTGGGGCTGGCAAGTTCCGAAAATGTATTTTATTTGACCTCTCAAGTTCAGGCTCCTTGTGTAGCAATGGATGGAAAAATAAATAAATAAATAAATAAAGCCTCATACCTCAGAGTGCTAAGTGAGTTAGGTGAAGTGATCCGTGTTCACACACAGCCTAGAGCACGCAGTACGAGTTCACATAGCACCTGTCCTTCCGCTGTGCTGGTTCTCTCTGCAACTATCCTGGGCTTCTTGTATATCTCTTTCAAAGTGTTTCATGCGATCTATTTCTTTCTTATATTGCTTACTCAGGGAGTCCGCCACTTTTCTATTCTCTAATTTTTTATCAATGTCTTCTTTAGTAGTACTGAAGTCTCTCATTATAGTTATCCTCTCTCTCTAGTTCAGAGATTATTTCTGCTCTTTTCTCCTCTCTACCTTTCTGTAGTTGTTCCTCTACTTTAGATGCTATTAATTTGGACATGTCTTTTTTAACTTCAGTGGTTATTTCTGCCCTGGTTTCCTCTATATGTTTCTGCAGTTGTTTTTCCACTTCAGAGTCTATTAGTTCACACATTTCTTTTTTTACTTGGCATGTTATCTCTGATCTGAGTTGCTCTATACGTTTCTGAACTTGTATTTTTACTTCAGAAGCTATCAATTCAGAGATTTCATCTGCATGATTCCCAGTTTCTTATATGGTAGTGTCTCCTGTATCTGTTACAGGTGGGCTCAGGACCTGAGATTGCATTTTGCTCCTTGTCTGTATCATTCTGTATAGCAGTGACCTTTGGTGCAGGACTGCGTGCCCACAGGTTACTGGTTCAGTCTGGGCTGCTTGGTCAGCTGAGCTGCTTTTAGCCCTGGGGAGGGAGGTTTCACTCACCTGGGGGAGCTCGCTGTTGGATAGGCTAAGCTTGCATCGGTCCAGAGGTCTGACTCAGGTGGTGAACCTGATACTGGATAGGCTATGCTTGTATCTGTCTGAAGGTCTTAGTCACATGTTGGGCCTAGCTGCTGGATCAGCTGCTCTCACAGTGGGCCTGATGCTGGATAGGCTGCGCTCAAGGTGGGCTAGAGGAAGTCACAGGCAGGCCACAGGAGGTCTCAGGTGGGCTGGGCCGGAGTCCTCAGGCAGGCTGAAGTCATGTGAGTGGGCCAGAGTCCTCAGGTGAGTGGGCTGGAGTCTCTTGGGCTTCTTTTGAATCTGCTCACCCAGACCCCAGGGCCTCTGAGAGTTGCCCCATGCCACAGGGGAGCACACTGGAAGAAAAGGAGAAACGGCACGTTGTTCTGTGCCTGCCTGGCTCTGCCTGGGCACACTTCCTCTGCGGGGCTCTGCTCCCTGATTATGAAGAGATGTATGAGATGAGACAACCCCTCAGAGGCCTTTTGGCTCTACAGCGAGGATCACCCGCTGATCTTCCTTGGGCCAGAGGAAGCAATGCTCCCAAGGCCCAACCCGGGTGGCCGTGGTATAGAAGGTGACATCATTCTTACTTCTCTTAGGAGCTGGGAGGCCGAGTTCTATAGAAATAAACTGCCTCAGAGAGAGGGCCAGGAGTCACCCAACACTCCTACTGCTGCTCCCCACTCTGACCCCTTACAGTTTCTGAAGCGAGCGTACCCTCACTGCCCAGAGCGTCTGCACGTACGTTGTGCCCCACTGGCTTGCTGTCTCCATCCCTTCGCCTCGGGAGCACCAGATCTCAGCTCTGTCTGTGTTTGTTCAGTGCAGCCAGACCTGGCCTTCAGACTCAGCAAATTTTCAGCATTCTCGTGACAGTATTGATCTGCTGTGTTAGTCACCTGGTGCCCCATAATGCTGTGTAACAAAACCATGCTGAACTTTAACACAATGGCTATGCACTGTTTCTGTCTCTCTCTGAGCTATATGCACAGTCCTTCCAGGCTAGGTCAGGGTCAACTCTTCTCAGCTGGACTAGCCCCATGTCCACCCTCATCTGGGGAGTCTGTCTGGGGTGACTGGTGGCCTGTGACTCAGCTGCTGTGACTCCAGTGTACTCCACCTGGGCTCTTTGCAGCAGGCTCTCTGGGCCACGCTCTCACAGTGGTGGCCCTGGCACACGAGAGCTCCTGAGATCTAGACACAGAAATGATCCAGCAACAATTCTTCTGACCTTGCCTGGCCAGCATCAGCAAGTCACTGGCCATCCCCAAGGCAAAGGATGAAGAAACAGTGTCACCTCTTTGTGGGAGGAGCTACAGTGTGCACAGCACAGGGCTTTGGTGCAAAGAAGGGTGGTGTGGAGATCCACTCTGAGTTCAGGGCCTCACTCTCCCTTGGAGTGCACACCCAAATCCCCATTCCCCACCCCCTAATACTACCCTTATGTTTTAGCAGGCAGAGCCAGACCCCAGCTCAACCTTTTTCTTACCAGTCAGTATTCATTCACTCATTTACTTATTCACTCACTCAGTCACTCATTCATTTACTCATTCACTAATTCACTCATTCATTCATTTGCTCACTCATTCATTCATTCACAGGTTACCTAAAGGAAAGGCGCACTGACCTGAGTATTTTGAAATAGCTTATCTGATTTGCTTTTCCTGCTAACTTGCTGAATACACATTGTGTTCTTTCCCCACTCCCTCCTAGACCAAGACTCAGACAGAAGAGGCAGCCCCACTGCAGTGATAAACAGACAGAGGCTGGCATGGTCCTCGGTGTAGGGCACACCAATGCTCTAGGATGCTGAGAATGTATCAGGGCTCACTTTCTGGGTCCTTGCAGTCAGCTGTCACCATGGAACTTACTGTAGCCAACAAGATACAAGCAGAAGTGATGTATGTCACTTACCCTGCTATGGCCATATGTGACGTTCCAGTTGGCAGCTGCTCTGTCAACTTGATTTACTGCATAGATCTGAGTCCCACTGGTGCTAACAGGACATGCTGGACAAATATAGTAAGAAATAATTATAAGAAATTATAATTATAAGATTGTAAGAAGCCAGGCATGGTGGCTCACACCTGTAATCCCAGCACTCGGGAGGCTGAGGCAGGAGGATCGGTGCAAGTTCGAGACCAGCCTGGGCTACAAAAGTGAGCTCAAGGCCAGCTTCAACTGCATAACGAGACCCTGTCTCAAAAAAGACCAAAAAAAAAAAAAAAAAAGATTGTAAGAAGTAATCTCCAATGCATTAAGTCACTGGGATATTGGGATTGTTTGTTACTGCATCATAACCCTACTTACCCTGACTGACACACATAACCACAGACCCTGAAGCCTCTAGCTCTGTGCCCAGACTGTGACATCAACAGAAAAGCATGTCCCTGTGTTCATCTGAGGCTTATCCTTGTGATCCTGATTGGTACTTTTACTGAGCGCTTCTATTTTTTGCATTTATTTTACTTTTAAGAGAATAAAAAATATGAAAAATGAACAATGATATAAAATTGCACTAAACAAAATGGTAGGAATTCAACAATGGTTGTCACATTGCATATTGCTTTCTTCAAATTAGTTGTGCAGATTACCAGATATAAGTATGCAAAATTCATCAAAAAATTATAAAAAGTTTAAAGAGAAAACAATAAGCATTTACTGCTATTTTGAAAAGACCAGCATAAATAAGCAGTATACTTATGTAAGCTTTCTTTTTCTCTTCCTTCTGAAACAAATGACTTGTCTGACAATAACAGGGTCCTGAGGTCAATTCCCAGTACAAAAAAGTAAAACTAGAACTGAATGCCTTCATACGTGCTAAGCATCTGCAAGATCCTTTTGTTTCTTCACACACATAGGTTTCAGGATAGGAAGCAGAGATTGGAAGGAAAGAATCCTTCACTCAATGGCTAAAGCTCCACATAATATGAACATTATTCCAAGCTTATACCAAACAGCAGGCCTGGGAAGCAGAGATGGGAAGACAGGACACTGCCCTTAAGAAACTCATCCCAGGCAATAAGAAGGCCTCCATTCCTGGTTTGACAGATGTTGAGCATAAGATCCTGTGCTGATGTCTGGGACACAGCCCAGTTGGGGATGAATCCCCCCAGCACTGATCCACCCCCTCACCAGACGCCTGCTGGTCCAAACCTAGATACTGTGGATGCCCATGGCGTCCTGTTCTGGAGCTTCCACTCTGGTGGAAGAGCAGCAAGCCAGGATCCCTGGGGTCTCCAAGGCCTGCCCTACTGTGTGCCCCTTTACATCTGTAGAAAACTCTTCCGGAACTGGTTCCCAAGCAGCATGTGGAAACACTAGGAGACAGAAAACAAGCCACACTGCACAGGCTCAGATGAACTCCAAGGCAGCCCACCAGCCTGGCAAATAGTAGGGCTTCACACAGAAATCCTTGGTGTGTTTCTGACCAGAGCCCTAGGGGACAGGCAAAGGGCCATGCAAACTCAGGGGAAAGGCAGACCCAGGCCTGGGATACTGTCCACTGCTGGGCCACCATGCAGACCACAGCTGCTAACAGCATAAGTGTCTGCAGCAGGTTGTACCTGGCACACTTGAGTACCAGCAACATGGCTTGGGGAAAGAAAAGGTCAACAGCTTGCATGCCCAGAAAAGTCGCAGCCACCAAGGCAGCTTTGAGGTCTGAAGGCCACACACATTTGTCCAGGCATCAGGAATCAACTTGCTTGCTTGTCCAGAGGGAGGGTCCTTGAGAGGCCATTAGTAAAGCTGGGGTGCGGCTGGCTGACACAAAGCCTCCAATGATCCACCTGGCCATCCGGAAACCCAAAGCTCCAGCCAGGCAAACCCAGCTTCCCTGTGACGCTGCTGCTGTGGCTCCTCCCAGCAGCTACCAGGCAGGGCTAAGAGGGGTAGCCTGGGGACAGGACCCTGGCAAACATAGCCAATTCCCTGGGCTCCACATGCTCTGCAGACTCCTCCCTAAGGCCCGGGTTCCTTGTCTATAAGATGCAACTGATAACAGCAACCTCCCCTCAAGTTAGTACAGTTGTGTTAGGTGAGGCAGGGAACAACCGTACCATGACCAGGAGTTGACACATGTCTGCCAACATGTGACTCTAACATTCTCTTGTGACAACACTCCTGGGTGCTTCCCATGAGCGGGCACCAGGCACAGCTGTTCCCATGTGCCATGCCACTTAATCCTTTAACTGCCTGGGTGGGAATTTTTATTATTCCTCTTTATAAACACTGAGACTTGTCAAGATTAACCAAAAGCACATAGCCAGAAGCATGAGACACCCAAGAACACTGCTGCAAGGATGCCCCCATGGCTTTGGAGGCAGAAGAAAGAAGTATATGGCCATGCCATGGGGCAGGACCTTGACCTCACTCTTGACCTTCACTTGTCTTTTACTTTAGCATGGAAGAAACACCTCAGTGGCCTGGGTAGTTCTCAGCCATGTTTCATTCTAAAACAAACCAAGTGTGGGTCCCAAGACCTAAGACCTCCCCATCTGACACACCAAGGCCTGTCAAGGAAAAGACATGAAAATGTATTAAGTAGGGTGGGAATGGACTTTTTGTGATTCCACCAAATGTCTGATAGTGGGAACATCGCCCACGACCAGTATGTAGCAGCATCAACAGAGGCAGAGAGGGCATTTCAGGACACCGTGTGCTCAGGCCTAACTGTGTCAGCTTTGGGGGTGTATTATAAAATGACACAGGGCCTCTCCTGGACAGTCGGCAGCCCAGCTGGGGCAGCTGCCCAAGTGACAGAGCTACCACAGCTTGGTCCCGTGTAGCTGTGCTCATCCCCTCTGATTTACCTGCTCATTCCTGCTGCCCTTCATGAGTCAGGTGACCACAGGAAGGGATGGGAAGTGGTGATGCCAGAATGTGGCCTAGGTCGGTCTGGCTCCAAACCCACTGCCCCAAGTCTGACTGTCCTCACTTGTCCTGCTGAGGCTCAGGCAGCAGGCTGGAGGAGGGGCAGGGAGAGGCGCCTTCCAAGTGGGCTCCAAAGAGCTGTGGGTGCTCTGCCTCTCACTGCTGTGTAAGGGGGGCACACATCCACCCGGGTAGCACTTCACTCTGGCACTGCAGGGAAGGGGCCCAGGAGCTCCCCTGAAGGGAGCTCAGACACGTTCATGGGCTGTGCTTTGTGTTCCTCTGCACCCTGCGGGACACTGGGACCTCAGCTTGCTGCACAGAGCCACCCACACCCTGGAACTCCCTATGCTTCCTATCTGGGCACCACCACCTGACCGCTTTCTCTCCCCACGCCATAGCAAGCCAGGGCCAGAGGACCTCCGGACAGCAGAGCTGCTCCGAAGGGCAGGCCCCAGAGTTGGAGGTGCTGCCTTCTCCATTTGTTTCCCAGGTTTCCCCTCTCTGACTTCTAGGCACAACACTCACCCACTCACAAGCCAGGAAGTGCAGCACCATCCGATGCCAGCTTCTTGAAAGGAGAGATGTCACCACCTATTTTCCTCTTTATCCCAGGGTCTGATTGGGCCCTGGAACATCTGGGTGCTCAACAACTATTTCTCAAATGAGCTAATGAATGGAATAATAATAGCAATAACAGGCACCTGTGTAATGCACACAGGTTTATGAGGCACGTTTCCTGCTATTTGCCCCATGCAATGAAGGGTAACTGCTTAGGTGCCCACCCTGAAGATGGGGCAATAGAGGCACAGGGAGACAGCAGCAGCCCTGGCCCACAAGGCGCATCAACCACAGAGAGCTAGATGGCTTCTAGCTCCTCTCTAAAGCCTTCACCGTCCTCAAGGGTGATTTTCTTTCCTTGCCTAACCTCCTGCAATCCTTTCCCAGAACTGTTACATTCTTACATGGCTGGACTGTTACTAAGACAGGTTAAAAAAAAAAAAAAATGCCCATCTTCTCTCCAGCAGACACAGCTGACTTCTGTCTAGCACACAGTAGGTCCTCAGCCCGTGGCTTCTGACTTAAGTACATGATAGCTTACCGCTACTGAGTTAGAGCTGGGAGCAACTCAAAAGAGTATTTACCATCCTTCATTCAGTTGAGTCTGACCCAGAGGGTTAGCAGCAAATTAGTGTCCTGACTTCTTCCTCAGGCCTTTTCCCAAAGACCAGGACCCTACAGACACCTGGATTTGCTCCCCATGCCCACTGAAATGGATAATGATGGCAACCTCTGACTCAAGGGGATAGGAGGCCACTGTGATTGATTAGCAATGTCTGTCACTGGTGCAGGGTGGGAGTGAGATAGTTCATCCTTCCTGGCCTTAGGTCATGCTGCACACATCAACTGGAATTGCAGCTTACTTATTGATAGACTCTGCAACAAGTTGGATCCATTCTACAGCCTTTTCTTTTGTCTACCTTTGTTTATGTCTCTGATCAAGCTGGGTGTTTCTAAGGCCAAAAGCAGCAGCAGGTTCACTCCTGGCCACTGTCTACATGTAACAAGAGCTCCTTCATGAGTGCTGGAGGGAAGGATTCATTTAAATAAAGTTGATTTAACAGTGCTGGGTCTGTACATCCAAACAGCCGCTAATCGCACACGCTGCTCCCCAACAGTCCTGCACGGAAGAGCCAAGAGCTGGGCTCCCTGAGGTCACCTGCGGGCAGGGCTCTCAGCAACCATTCCATGAGTGAGCTCTCACTTCCTGGGCATGGAAGAGACAATGTCTCTCTTTCCAGCTGTTGGCTGGCGCATTAGCAAAATATCCACAAAATATAGGTTTGGGGAACTCATCCTATGAAAAATAGAACAAACCATTTTCCAGAAGAAAATTGTCCAATCATTAAAGAAATCTTTTTTAGACATTCAAATATCCATGGCCTTCCTTTATTCTGAGCGTCCCTGTCCCTGCTATGTTATAGAGGGAGGAAAATGTGGATTCATTTGCATTTTATAGCATCCCTATTCTCTCTGTGAGGCTCACACGCCAGCTCTGTGAAGAGAGATATAAATATTCCGATTCGGGTAGAGAAGGGTAAGATGTAGGTTTAGGATACTGAGCTTTCTGATTTCAATTGTTTCCAAGTTCTTTCTCCATGCTGTGGTTTGTGCAATGCATTTGATAAGTAGAAGTTTCTATAAAAAGCAAAAATTCACATTGTTTCTCATTAGAGATAACTCTATAATTTCAATACCTTAAAATATATCCTGCTTTTGCCTTTCCTGGAAAAATGATAACCTTTAGGTTTTGGTTAAGAAAGGGAATAAGGCACATAAATCATCAATAAACAACTCCAAACAGAATGAAATATATTATAATTAAGTTTAGGTCACAGAGTGAGAGCATCCTAAACCACCTCCTGGCTCCATTCGTACATGTATCTGAGAACCGCAGAGAAAGCCTCGGGTCCCCTCATGGGGTCGGACCCACATAGGTAAGCAGGATGCTCAGGGAATCAGAACTGGGTATGGCTGGAACCCCAGTGCTGGCGGTGGGAGTAGATAGCCCCAAGGTTCCGAGTGTAAAGCAAGGGACCCAGGTGCATTGCTGGGTCCACACAGAGCTACAAGAACCTGAGGCCTGGGGTGATTTTATTTTCCCACAAGTTTTCAAAATTTCTTGGATGTCTGATTGTGATTTTTTTTTTTTTTCATTATCTTCCTGCATTCAGTGTCCACCATGTGACAGGCACCTACCATATGGGACACCACTCGATGACAACCCGTGGACTTGGGGCCACACACAAACACAACGTTTCATTAAAAGCAGAGATGAATCTTAAATTTTTTTTCCAAGGACTGACAAAGCCACTACCTACACATTTTAGAACTCTGTTGTGAAAAAAGGCTCCTGAGGAGAGAAGACAGGAAGCAGTCAAGGGCTGGCAACGCAGGGTGCGTCCGCACCGATGAGCATCTGACTCAACTATCAAGGGCACCCTCTTCCCTACACCATCGGCACATTAGGAGACAAGCCAGAGCCCCTGCAAGGGCCTGGCTCCATCTGCCCACCTGGCTTCAGAGAGTGAGCAGGGCTAGAGAGGACACAGGAACTGGCTGGGACATCCAATCCCTTTGCCTGAGGAAATCTGGGACCCAGAGAGGGGAACCAGCCACCTGCAAGCTCCCCTGGCCCTGTCCCCATCCTTCACAGGGCACGTGGGCACTAAGGCAAAACCACCTCAATGGAAGAGCTGTAAATATTTTCCACTTGGTTTGCAGGTTACAAGGCTCTTTTTCTGCCTTGCCGTCTTAGACAATTTATGCTTCCATTCTCAAAAGATTTTTATCCTAATAAAGGCTTTTATTACTATTATCCACCTGTCATTACACAGCATTGGACAATTACAGAGCACAGACCGACTCTCCCACTTCGAACCTTCCCCTCCATTCTCGGTGCGGGGAAGGGGCCGTACACAAACACAACATTTCATTAAAAGCAGAGATGAATCTTAAATTTTTTTCGAAGCACTGCCAAAGCCACTACCTACGCATTTTAGAACTTTGTTGTGAAAAGTCAGTGGCGTGAGCACGGGGGGTGCCAAGTGTGGGCTAGAGTCGTCTCCAGCCCGATGTGATTGCCAGGCGATTGACAAAATAATTTGTACCCGTCGGTGCTCATGAAGGGAATTTTTACAATGGATTTGCCAAGCAGATTTTTAATTTTAATCAGTAATGAAAAAATGACACTGTGGATCACAACAAGCCATCAGCTGCCGCTCGGGCTTCGCAGTCCCTGTCAGTCGGCCTCCATCAGGGAGCTGCACCTCCGTGAGCATCAATCACTCGTTTCAAACTCCTGTACATCTTCAGGGTTTAATTAGACATTTAAGTTCTTTACCCGCAATTTGCAAAACTGTCACTTACCCCCAAATTGCAAGGCAGTAGAAATGCTCTGTCTGAGGCCTGGGAGGGACGGTTTATCACCTTCCAGAGAGTAGAAGTGAAAGTGTCCGTGTCCTCACTCCAAACACACCTTGCCACTTGGTCTCGGTCCTGCCCTTTATTAGCAGAGATTTTCAAAAAGCAGAACCACTGAAGAGCGGCTAGGGCAGCTTAACCCATGGCCAGACTGTGCCGCGGAAGGGTGAGGACTTCGGACAAGTTGGGGGCATGTTCCTTTCATGGTGGGCTCATCACAAGCGAGACTTTCTGGGTCTCACCGTCGCTTGGCCCTAAGGCAGGTGGGAGGACCTTGGCAGAAGTTCCTGTCCTGGTTCAGGGCCGTACGCAGCTGGCCCCATCCTGAGCCATGTATTTCCCGCCCTGAGCGGGTGTTGCTGAGAAACACAAGGTGCTGTCTTCCACCTGGCAATGCAGGCTCCAGAGACGCTCTACCGGGGTGAAGAAGGGCACAGAAAGGCACCCAGAGCCACCAGGATCACAAGACCAAGGGACATGTCGGCATCTGAACAAGGACTGCAGCTCCTGGCAGCCAACTGGCCGGCTCCACCAGCCCTGTCACCCTCCGTCCCAGAGTCACCAGCCAGCAGCTGCTCCCAGACACATGGTGGCATAGAGTATATTTTGCCACCTGGGGCTTCAGTCTGACACATTCAAAGGCCCTGAAAGCTATTTGCTTTGAAACCTTTGGTGCTTGGCATTTTGACTTTCTGGTCTAGAGAGAGTGGACCTGGTTCTGGTTTAATGCATTGGACAGGAGCGTGGGCCGGAGGATGGCCTCCTGAGGTTAGCTGGGTCCCTGGCTCAGCACCCCTTCTTGAGGCCAAGCTGGAACATGTGGGTCCTTCTCCTTTAAGGGAACTCAGCTTTGCAAGGTGCAGCGCTGCCATGGATGTAAAAGGCAGATTGTGAAAGCCTATTACTCACAGATGAGAAATGCACCCCAGGCAAGGCTGAGGTACACACGGCTCTCCAGCCAGAGTTCCTTTCAAGAGAACTTCACTCCTCACCCTTAAGAATCTGGGGTACAGGAATGGAAGGACCTGGGAAGAACTTTCCTGCCAAATCCCAGGGTCCAGGGTGCCAGGGAGATAGCTCAGTGGAATAAGTACTTGCCTGGCAAGCACAAGGCCCTGAGTTCAATCCCTGGAACCACCAAAAAAAGAAAAAAAAGAAAAGAAAAATTCAGGGTCCAGCATACAGAGCACAAGCTGCAAGCATTAAACATTTTGCCCCCAAAACTGACAAAATTCACCTTGCAATTTCACCCTGCCAAAATTCCCTGTTCTCACCTGGGTAAGTCTCTGCTGCTACACACTGGGGAACAGAGGGGACAGCTGAGGCGTTGTCACCACCCCACCAGCTTCCCTATGTGCTAGGCCTCCAAGCAATAGCAAGGCCCTGTACAGGAGGGAAATGGCCCATCCCACAGGACCCCAAGCGCTGATGCAGAAGCCAGAGGAAACCGAACCTGACCGAGGAGTGGAGTGGCCATTCTCTGCTGCGAAGTGGTCATTCTCACTGGGTCAGCAAGGCACGCTGTGACACCATGACCTGGGACCTCTCTGGGCTCTGCTCCCTCACCAGGTCACCAAAGGAGCTGACCAGAGTGACACTCAAGTTCCTTCCATCCCTGCAGGAGCTCTAAGCCCTCAAAACCACAACCTTGCCTGCTAAACTGCATGTGAAGAAAACCTAAACTGAAATAAGCACGGGCTTTAGAGTCAACAGAGCTAGGCTCAGGTCTCAGCTGTCAGGGTAGATGTGTGTGCATGCATGTGTGTGTACATGTGCACGTGTGCATGTGTGCATGTATGTTTGTGTGTGTGTGTGTGTGTGTGTGTGTGTGTGTGTGTGTCCCCTCTACTCACTGCACCACAGGGATGCCTTCTGCACTATGCCCTCCTGACTTCCCTTCCTTCCCTGGGCAGGCTTGGGTGGAAGCAGGGAATCTCTCAAGTCCCTGTGTGCTGTGGCTCACACGTCCACTCATGTCCTGGCTTCTGTGGCTTTGTACCTGCTCAGGGCCTGACCTGCCTTCAGGAGTTGAGCTGCCTGCCAATCTGAGGGCCTAGGAGGTCCCAACCAGGGGCAGTGGGCACTGAGGACAAGTTAAAGACACCATGCAGGCCCTGAGGTCCTGGAGAATCCAAGACCATGAATTTCTCTGAGACCATGCCCATGCCAGCCCTGCTCAGTCCTCTGAAGAGCACTGATGACAAAGCATGGAACACAGGAGTCCCAGTAGCCAAGTTCCTTTCTTTGCAACCAACACCAAGACATCCTGATGGGCAGTAAAGGACATGGTGCACCCTGAGGTGCACAAATGGGCATTTACAGAAGAAGGAAGGGGGGGTGGGAAGAAGGGAGGGAGAGCGAAAGGGAGGGAGGGGAGAAGGAAAGGGGAAGGAAAAGAGGGAACGTGGGAGGGCAGAGGAAGGTGGGCAGGGGGCGCGCTGCAAGAATCAGCAGGTCACTGCATTTTGCTCCTTCTTTTTATCATTTTGTATAGCACTGTTCTCTGACCTTTGGTGTAGCGCTTTGGTGCAGTTATGACCTTAGCACCTACCAAAGTCCTTATCCAAGAGAGATTATATGGTTAAGGCAGTTGTAGTTTTGTATTTACAGAACTACACTTAGGAACACTAATAATGGGTAGTGATATTTAGCAGCTGACAAACTTCTTAGTTATATAGGTCTTGCTTTAACTTGTTCTTAACCATCCAGCAGAAAAGTGTAACCACAAGGTATGAAAAGTAAAGCCATATTAATATGCTCAGCTGTAAAAGGTTCAAGTCAACAACTTGTGACATTGCCAGTTGTGCTGATAACCCATTACTATTATTGTCTATTGGGCTACATTAGGTTATCTTGCCAAATTCACACACCTACAATATTTGAATGGCAATAGAACACCCATCGCTGACAAAACAAAAAAAGGGATATAAATGAAGGACCATTTTGTAGTGTAGTGTGTTTCTCTCAGCAACTTTCTCTTAGTTCAAAGAGAAGAAAGATTTGTACTAACAGTGTTTAGACAAGACATCATGTCTACATCTTATACTGTGAATAACTGCTACGAAGACAACAATATGCAATGTATCAATTATTGCAACTGTCCTATTAACCTGTTTTGAAACTGTCTCATTGCTATTTCCTTCTCATCAAAATTAATAAAAAATATTTTTAAAAAAAAAGCACCAGCAGGCTACATGGTCTCATTGCAAAGCCAGGACAGGACAGATGAGGCCCAGGCGTCCCCAGCAGCACAGAGATGCTTATCGTCCTGCTACACAAGCTGCACCTGGTCCATCACAGGCTCTGGACAAACATGGCCCATGTGAAGGAGTGTGGACCACTGCCCCCTGCCCACTGCCTTGAAGCTCGGGCCTCCTCCTGTTAACACCCACCCCCTTCCTGAAAAAGACCCGGGTCCCCAATGCTTTCACCTGGCCACTGACTGCAGTCTGGATGTGCACCTGTCAGGATAGGCCTGTCCTCCCCAGCCCCAGCTACCTCAGACCTAGCCCAAGACTGCAGCAGCACAGAGAGCAACAAGCCAGGCTCGTCCACAGCGCTCCCAAACTGCACCCACAGCCGAGGCCTCAGGGAACATCGCCAGGGCTGACCTCCCTCGCACTGTGAGAACAGGCAGACAGGGTGAGTCCAGCCCTCTGTGGGCTGTGGGCCGGGGAAGGCTAGGTCGGCAGGTTCACACGCTGAGACAGATCTTGAGCGCACTGCATAATGGGGCTTTGTCCCAGCTCCTCTAAGCTGAGTGGCAGGAGCCTTCATTTGCAAAGCCCTGGGCAGCAGGGCCACCGCCCACACGCATGGCTCTGCCTTCCAGCTTGGGAGGAAGCCTCATCGCCTGGGACTGGGAGGCAGCTGGGCCCAGGGGCCACTTTCCCAGGAAACGTCACAAGGTAGTCCTGGTCCCTAGGCATTTCAAAGAAGGACGGAAAGGAGACCCGAGGTAGAGGTGTCCACAGCTGAGGGTCACTGGAGCAGACTGTGAGATCCCAAGTTCTCTCCCTGCTGCCCAGACATGGAGGAAAAAAGTCACAAACACCACGGGAGGCGCCACTGCCTCCGGAGCCACAAGCTTTCCTGTGCACCTGCTGTCCCTGCGCAGGGCGGAGTTCAGCCCTGCCCCGAGCCTTCCCCCATGTGGGTGTCCAGGATTCAGAGCTAATCTGCTGGGCTCTTGAACCCAGGGCATAAAACTTGACTGGTTCCCTCTCTCTCCCGTCTTCCTCCTTCCCTCTTCTTTGCATCGCTCCCCTCCCCTCTCCTGCCCATCACAGTACCACCATGCTCCATGCAGGGCCCAGTGCCGATGCAGGAGGCCCCCCAGGACCTCTGCGTCCCTCCTCCACAACAAGGTCGAGGTCACTGAGCTTATCTCCATTGGACGCCAGGCCCAGAACCCTCAACAACGCCATCCCAGTCAAGCGCCGGAATGAAAGTCAATCGGTCTTATCCCAGCCTTCCAGGCTACAGTGGCTGTCTTAGTTACTTTTCTCTTGTTGCTGGGACAAATACCTGACATGCAAGCTTAGGGAAAAGGTTTATTTAGCTACAGTTACTGGAGGTTTCATAGTTTAAAGCAGCCTGAATTACGTAGCAAGACCTCAAGACACTGCCATCACATGCTACAGGGTCTGGAAGAGGCTAGGACACTGCTGTGTCCAAGATGATCTGCTCCATAAGTTTGAGAGAGGCCACCAGAAGGGAGCAGGGCTAGGGAGGCCCGTGCAGTCTATTAAACGGTTAGCGCCTCTCTGGCCCCGCCCCTCAAGCCCCACCCTGGTCCTCTGGCTCTGCCCCTTGAGCCAAATGCTTGACAGCTCCATGATTTACATGAGGCTTTGGGGGAACAACTAGATACAAACCATAACAGTGGCCTTCAGACTCAAACCCACACTTGGCACCCAGTATTGGAAGCCCCTCAGAAGCCTTGCACCAGGCCACCTCTCTTACTGCTGCCCAGGGTGCACAGGCGGCCCTGCAGGGGCAGGGCAGGGGCAGTCTTCTCAGCCTGCTGCCTCTGCACTCTGCCTGGCCCACCCAGAGGGCACCTTTTGGCCCCAGCAGCTCTCATTGTGCCCTGTCCCCCTGCATGCAACTCCCGCGAAGGCTGGGCAGCCTCCCAGGCAGACTCGGCCACAATTGCCCTGCTCCTCACGACCATGGCCCTCAGCCTTCCTGTCTCCTCTTCAGGCTGAGTATCATGGCCTGAAGATGCTTCCTGAAAGCTCAGGAGTTGAAGTCAGAACCTCAGGAGGTGTTCTTAACTGCACAGAGAAGCTTTGCAGAGGTTATCAAGTTAGAATGAGGCCATTTGGGAGGGTTCCAAACCCAGAGGACTGGTGATCTTGGGGGGGTAGGGGGTACACATTGGGACAGAAGCACACACAAGAGAAGGGTGCTTGAGCAGAGGGACAAGTCCCACTGAGGGGACACCCTGTGAGCCACTGGAGAAAGAAGAGACAAGCTGGTAGGAGGTACTGAGATCAAAATCACATCCAGTTTTTGTATCAAAGCAACCTGCCCATTTTTATCTCTGCTGATGTGGGAAGCAGAGCGCCTCCTTCTCTGGAGAACCTTCTGTGTCCCTGGAATTGACTCCCAGAAACCTGCCACACCCGCTTGATGGAAGTCTTCTCCAACACTTGTGTGCACACGTGCTCATGCACGACCTCTGTGTGCACACCTCACATTCAGGGGAGGAGTCCTCCAATTTCAAATTTCTCCTAAGCCTTTGCCTTTGCTGTGTGTGCCGAGCTTTACACTACAATGGCATGGTGAGTCAGCTTAGGATTAAAAAGCCAATGGTATTTCCAGGCATTCTGCAAAGTAAGTCAGGCCTTCTTATTCAGCATCACCAAGAGCTTCCAAACATTTCTTGAAAAAATTCTTTGAGGGCACAGGGCTGAGTTTGCTCACTCATTCAGAGGCACTCCCAAGCCCCACCCCCTGCAAGTCCACATGCACAGGAGGCCGTGGGACCAGGAGGAGAGAGCTAAGGAAGATGTCCCAGTGCCACAGGTGCTGGGCCCTGCGTCCACTGCGCCCTGCCCACCCTTGGCCAGCAGAGACTCCAAGTTCTGGGCAATGATGGCAGCCAGCAGGGGCCAGAACCAAGCCCTGGGATGCACTGCTCCTCAGTAGGTGATCCCAGCACAGTCAGTGGTGGGGTGCTCGGACTCACCTGAGTGTGTTTGAACCATCCCTACTTAGAGCCCAGCACCTCCTGGAAGCCCAGAAAGATGCAACAATTGCCAGGTAAGACTAATAGAGACCCTAGGTCTGTGTAACACCATGGGACACTCCATGCCAAGTCCCCTAAGACATGTCAGTGAGCACAAGAGCAGTGTTCTCCATCTCTCCTGAGATGGGCCACTTCCCACAGGCCAGGCACAGTACCAACTACTCTGTGGCTATCATTGCCTTTTGTCCTCAGTGACTACTATGGAAGGATGTGGAGCCATTACACCCATTTGACAGATGAGAAGAGTCCCACACAGGGTCAACTCAGAGGTGGCTGTGCCAGGGCACCAGCCTGAGGCTCTGACTGCCTGCAGACACCCAGCAGCTCTTGCTGCCTGTGTTGGGGCCAGCTGTATCATGCAGTGTCCCGCTGAGCAACCACACAGGGGTCTGGCTTCCACAGGAAAAGCCCAAAAAGTCTTCTCACCATGGGCGACTGGGTGAAGGCAGCCAGAGCTCAACGGCGCCCACTCAGGAACTTTGAGCAATCTCCAGTCAGGGTGGAGACCAGAATCAGGGAGTAAGGGAGCCCCCTCTAGCCAGAGACCACCCGAGGAGTTCAAGAATAACAAAGGAACACTGCCCGGCCACACCCAGCAGGGGCAAGGGCATTGTCCAGCCTAAACCCAGCTTCTGCCCCCTCTGAGCTATGTGACCGAGAGTATGCAGCAGCCCCTCCCAGAGCCCCAGATGCCTCCCATACAGAGGAGGCGCCTGAGCCAGGCAGCCCTGGGCAGGGCTACAGTCTTCCTCTGCCTGGCTCTGAGCTTGGCCTGAGCCTTCTGACGGAAGGGGAGGGAGGTGCCGTGAGCACCGCATACCTTGAGGGACTTCGTGTGCCTCACACTTTAGCTTTTCGTTCACAGTGTTCCGAGACCCTGCTGGCCTCCCTCTCTCACAGTGGGGAAACCGAGGCTCCAGAGGTAGAAATCACTCTGTTGTGATCGTAGCTGTGGATGCCAAGATCCGGGGCCGCAGAGCTCCAACTCCCGTCCTGCAGCCTGGAGCCACGTGGGGACTCTCGCTGGAGTGAGCCACACACACACACACACACACACACACACACACACGCACACACACACACCCGTGCCGGAGATGCAGAGCTCTCGCTGGCTGCGAGCAGGCAGGAGTGCGCTGAGCCCACCAGTGCGCCAGCGGAACATGTGCGCATCGGGATGGAGCAGTCATATGCTCTTTTTTTTTTTCCCAAACTTAATATTTTGCATGTTCCTCTCTGAAGCACCACAAGCACTCCTGTCACCATGTTGCGCAAGCCCCAGAGATATTTTCTGTCTTATGTTTTACCCCACACAGCGGCTGTCTTCTGAGAAATGAAGTCGACCAGGGGACAAAATCTTGTACACATTCCAGCCATTCACTTACCGGCATAATTACCCCTCACAGAACACCATTTGGGCCTCCATGCGCTGGGCAGATAACCACATTATGCAATTAGCCAACACCAAGAAGGGGTTTTACCACGTGCACAGGTTGGCAGGAACAGCCAGGACTCCCAGGGGGCCCTGAGTCCCTGGAGGGGACACAGCAGAGGAGTCACCATTCCAGGAAGGAGCCTGGAGGAGGTCCCAGGGCAAGACAGAGGGGACCCCAACACCCACCAGCCAACCTGCTTTTCCACAAGCCCAGCTTCTCTACCCCTCACCCCAGATTTTTCTCTAAGCCTCCCACAGGAGTGCACTGCCACTGTCCTCCACCCAGAAGCCAATGGGATCTTGCCAGAATCTAAATTTGCCAATATTACTTCTCATACCTAGGGTCACATCACCAGGGTCTAGAAGGCCTTTTACACCCTGCAGTCCCCAGACCAATTGCTTTCCAGTGCCTGGGAATCAGCACTGGCTCACTCACCCCTCTGCAAATACACAATGCACGTATGTGCACACAAGCACACACACACACATACACTCATGCACTCACACATTCATGCTGTGCTAAGATCCCTGTCCCTACCCCTTCCACTCTCCTACCTATTAAGCAAGCAGTAATTGGGTTTGGAGGGTAAGACCAGCAGCCCCACCTCCAGGGCCCGCCACACCGCCATGCCCCACCATGCTGCTCCAGAATTATGCAGAGCCACCTCCTGAGGTTGGAGAGGACTGTGTCTCACAGCAACAAAGTCACTGAAAGCTGTGATTTCCTTTAATGCCTGCGAGACTCTGCAGTGTCATTATTAGTGTCCGGCATTCCCATTACCCTTAATTTTGCTCATCTGAAGGAGACAAGACCACACATCACTTTATTTTGCATCTGATATCCAGAGGACCTCTATCCTAGTGCTCCTCATCTTGCTAGCATTTGAAATTGCTTACCATTAGAGTCAGATGGTTCCCCCCTTCATCTGGAGGAGCTTATCACAAACTTGCGCATAAAGATGTTGACTTGAGCATGATTCACAGCAGCAGAACATAAAATGAGCTTCCTAGTGTCATAACTCTATAAAATATTAGTCACAAAAAGTGGTGACCACACAGACCCATTGCCTCAGGAAATGTTCAGTGTGTGGTGGGGAAGCCTTGCACCTACAGTTCCTGGCTCTCCAATGCCAGAACTATTCAGAATGGTGGCTGTTGGGTCAGAACCCCTGGACATGTGGCCATGGGCTCTGGGCCTCTGCAGAGGACAGGGATTTGCGCAGCAGCAAGAGACCTGCTGCCTGGGAATTCATTCCGGGATATGTGACACTGTGGGCATGCATTTGCCTTAGACCAATCCTCCAAGAGGGGGCTCTCACTGCCAGGGTCTGTGGCTATTTAGGAAAACATGCTGGACACATTTCCGAGCACCGGGTAAGCCTAGGAACACCTTACCAGGTGCACACCCTGTCTTCCCATCTCACTTTCACTTGACACAGGCGGAAATGAGACATCTTCTCCTTTAAATTAATTATGTCCATCATCGATAGAAGAAGCTCACTTAGCCCTGTCAAGCCTGGCAAGTGATGGAAAAGCCTGCATCTCACACGCCCACTGACACCAGCGACAGGGCTCGTGGGAAAGGGCTGGGAAGGTGATGGGGAGGTGAAGCTAGCAGACAGCAACTGCTCCAGCACCTGCCTCGCCTGCGCTCTGCAGGCCCGAGTCCACATCTTGTCAGCCTTCAGTGAGCCGCAGGACCTTGGCCACAGCCATCGCCTGTCTGGGTCTCACTCTCCTCTGTCCTGTGGGCACAGGACACTACTGACAGGCTCTTCCTGATGGTTGTCAGGGCAGAGGTGTGAGGCGTGAGATGAGAACTGCCAACAGGCCAGTGGGGTCCAGAGGTCTGGGTGCATTCCCATCATGAGCCAAAAATGGGAAAATTGTGGAGATCTTTTAGGGAAAAAGGAAAGTTGCCAATAAGGGACAGTCTTCCAAGTTAGGGAGCTGGACCAGGCATTTCCTGGTGTCCCTTGGTGCCCATCTCATGGAGATCTGTGTCCCCCATGCCTCCTCCCTGTATCTCCCTCTGTTCTCCCCAGGGTCCCCATCTCTGCCCCCAGGGGCCCAACCCCCAAATGAGGCTTTCACCGGGCTCCTTCTGCTGCCTGGTGTTGCACATGGACTCCCAGCTCCTGTGGGCTTGGCCCAGAACCCCGACACCCTGCCTCTGCCCATGGCTGCCCAGACCGCATTTTCTCTGCCCCACTCCCCAGTTGTCCCTAGAAAACCACCTGGATCCTTGACACTCAGTGCTATTTGTTAGTCTTAGTATACAGATGTTGCCTCACTTAATCCACATGTGCAGGCTGAGAGGTAGGGGACACTGGACCCATTGTCCAATGATAAAGCAAACAAGGCTCTGAGGAGGTGGTGTATGGCACAGGGCTCACAGCCAGTGCAGTGCTGGGGATTCAAGCCCAAGCTCCTCTGGGTCCCAAGCACAGATCTGCAAAGCCGAGCAGAGAGCAAGTGAGCTGAGCGGTGACACAGGCTGGACCCAAGGTCACGGTGGCCACTGGCAGAACCCCAGGACAGCACCATCACCCCACCAACCAGCCAAACCCTACAGCAAAGCACCTCTGACCTCTGCACCTCATTATATGAAGCAAGAGCCCCTTTGCCAGGGTGAAGGAAGAGACAAATCACTTCACCAGCAAGACCAGATGGCACCAGAAGGCAAACAGGAAGGAGGCAGGCCACTGGGTATACTTGGACCCCACTGCCTGCCATGAGGAGTTTGAGAAATCCTGGAGGGAGAGCTCCATGGCTCTGGCTTACACAGACACTTCCCCAGTACCTTCTCCTCGCTACCATGCTGGTTTGTTGGTTTCTTCTCCAAGGCAACAGATTTTTTTTTCCTTTTAAGATTTCTCCAAGGCCAGGTGGAGTCATCAGTGCCACACTGGCCACAGGGTGCTGCCCTCAAGAACCGTACCAAGAGAAGCTGGCCTGCTGGCCCTGTGCACAGTACCCAAGCATTGTCCCACTTAGAGATCAGAAAACAGAGGCTGGAGCCCGGGCCCTGACTCACTTCAGGCTCATGTTGATCAGTGAGCCGAGAACCCAGGCTGAAGCACACACCACAACGCTGTCTCTACTAGGGTACTGCAAATGAGCCTGCTCCTCAGCCAGCTTCACTCAAGGCCCAGTGTCCACAACCTGTCACCCCAACCCTGAACATCTTCAGGGAGGCCTACTGTGGGAAAGGCTCCTTCAGACAGGTACTGACACCATCCACTTCAGACACAGCAGGGCAGTAAGGGGGCTCTGCAGAAGGCACAGAAGGGCGCTGGCTTTCAGTCCTACACCTTCACCCACCAGACCCTAAGCTTCAGGACCCTGCAAAACATGCTTAGCTGCCCAAGTGGTAGAATCAGAATCCAAACCATCCCAATTCTAAGTTCCACCTCATTCATAGGGCTGACCCCCAGTGGATGTCATTTCATTTAATTTCACAGTGACACTGGTGCCAGCCATTAGCATCTTTTTAGTCACCAATTATATTTTCCTGAAGGGTCCCATCCCAGAGCCTCACCCCCGCTGTGCTTCCACCTCTTGGTCTACACAGGCCTCAGTGAGTAAGTGACCGGAGGACAGCCAGTGTTGGGTGTGAGCCCCCAGGTGCTACTTCTGGTCAGGACTACGGGCTACACTTGCTGGCACTGGCCATGCACAGCAGGAGGAAAACAATGCAATGGTGTGCTTTAACGACTGAGTGATAAAAAGGACATTTTCTGCAGAGTCCCCTCTCCCTTCATCTCTCCCAAATCAACTATGAAAAGTACTGCCTCTGAGACACTATCCAATCTGTCAGATCTGCACTCCTTCATCATAGGCGTCATCACAATAAATAAAAAATAAGGTTCTGCGTGCCGGGGTTGCCAGGGAAGACTCCACTCCGCCTGCCCGGAAGAACCACCAGGCCATGTGGAGGACGGAGGTGGCGAGAATCTGGAGGAGGTGGCTAAGTGGCCCTCTGCTGGGGGACATTAGGACACCGAGCCCACCAGGACCCATGCAGCAGCCGGAGCTGAGTAAATTCCATCCCACACACTTGCTGGTTTCTTCTCCAACTTCTCCAAGGCAACAGATTTTTTTTTTTTTTCCTCTTAAGATTTCTTTCTGCTCCTAGACAGAAACTTAACAAACCACACAGTTCTTAAATGCCAGGCGCCCCGGTGGCCAAGAGACAGACAGTATCTCTATGCTTCCTCACTGGCCTGGGGGTGGGCCATCTTGCTGGGGGCAGGCATGGGGGTGGCAGAACGGGGACAGGCCAGGTTTCCATCCCCGCTTGGGCTCTGTGTAGCTGTGCAGACTCAATGTCCCATCAGTACGCGGTGGTGGAGTGAGAAAATAGAACACAAAGCACGCATGCACCTTCCCCACCTCACCCCTCTCATCAGCACACAGGCCATCTATAAATGTACAGTGAGGACTGCGTCCTCTGGGAACACTTGCTCAGTGCCCAAGCGGAGCCCAGACTGGAGGGGGCTCCCCCCTCCCAACAAAGTAGGCTGATGTCAGCCACAGGCAGAATGCAACTGAGGCTCATGTCCCTCCTCTTAAGACAAGAGAGCTAAAGCCAGGGGATGATAAAATGCCAGGGTCTCCTCCTCAGTCCCAGAAGTCTGTGGGCCCAGGGATGGTGGAGCAGAAGAGGTTGTCACCGCAGCTGAAGGTCCCATAGCAGCTGAGTGTGGTGACAGGGACAGAAGATTCCAGAAGGTGGCCAGCAGTAGCTAGGATGCAGAGCCTTTCCTGCTGTCCAGGCAGCTCTAGAGAGAGCTCCAGGGTTCAAGGACTCTGGCCCTGTGCCTGCCACAGCACCAGCCGGTTACATACCAGGCTGCTCAAGCCCAGGTGCCTTTCGCATTCCCTTCCACTGGCATCACAAATTATTTTTTATATTTTTAAATATGTTTGGTACAGGGTCTCACTACAGAGCTTGGACTTGGAGCAATCCTCCTGTTACCAGCCTCCCCAGCAATGGGATTTCAGGCATGCACCACCATGCCCAAATTCAGTGGCCAGCTTGGTGTGCAAAGGGCCACGTGCAGTGCTGAAATTGAGCCCCAGTCCCTGAGTTTGCCTAAGCAAGTGCTGAGGCAGCCGAGCTATCTCACCAGCCCTTGATGTTAGGAATTCTAAATGCCAGTGACACATGGTGACTCACACATCACCTCTTCACCTCCACTCCAACAGCTGCCCTAGAGCTAAGCCATCAATCTCTGACAAGTTTGCAGGACAACACTGGTCACTAGGAGTCACTTGCTAAGAGGACCCATCTCCTGCCGAAGGATATTCCACCCAGGACCTGACTGAAGCGGTAGACACAAAGACATGCCATAAAATGTTTCTAAAGGGATGGACAAAGAAATAAATGAGTCAAAGTCTCCATTAGACACACTGCTGTACATTTCATGTCACTTAGTAAAGGGATGCTTCTCATGAATGCTCCGGTCCTGTTTCGTCATCTCTGAAGGAGCTAATGTAACTTTCCTTACAGTGTGGTAAGACCACGCCCCAATGGTGTAATTGGTTAGCACACAGTGCTCACAGAACAATGCAGTAGGATTAAGTCAGATAACATATGCAGAGTCTGTATATCTACCACAAGCAATGTATGTACCATTAAGTTCAGCTAGTACTTAATTGCTATCATCTGTGTTATTAGCTTCCACTTATTTAGCACCTGTCGAGTGCTAGAGGCTTTGTAGCCCTCCTAGTTGCCAGAAGAACCCTTCAAGGTGAAGAGTAAGATTGCATGCACTATGCATCGTCTACAAGAGCTAAAGAATTAAGCAGTGCACACAAAGTAACTTCTGCCCAGGGACACGACAGGCCAGCTATGCCCGGGTACTCTCCCCATCAGAGCAAGACCTTCCTGAACTAGAACTTACACTTTCAACCTGCACATGGTCATCAGGAAGAAGCCAGCACACCCTCACCTTCCTCACAGTGAGAGCTAAGCTTGGAGCTGGGGCATATGAGACAGAAAACATTTCTTTTCCTTGAGGAATAGCAGCTAGCATTGCAGTCAGGATTCTGGGCCCAACACTGAGAGCAATGTGGAGCTGCTAATGCTATCAATGCCCTCATTGACCACACAGGTGTAGATGTAGCTAGGGAGTCTCCAGGTCTCGGCTGTCCTGGACTCAGGGAGCCAGACAGAGTTTTCCAGATTGCCTCCTAAGAACACTACAAAAGTGAGACAGACAGGCAGGAAGGCAGACATGCAGACAGACAGACAGACAGACAGACAGACAGACAGACCGACAGACAGACAGACAGACAAAGAGAGCCCACTGTGAAAGGCCACAGAAAAAGGAAGCAAGTGAACATAAATAACAGTCAATAAATAGCACAAAAATCTACTTAAATACCCAAAGATTACAGGCATCGAATAATCAAGACATCCATGAAGCATCAAGGTATGAAATGTGCAAGGAAAGAAATGCTGGGATCACAAGAGGAACAATCAGTGAGTGGCCATCAGGAGTGACCAGGAGGTATGGGGAAATTAACCAAGTTCACTTCAGAAGGGAGGGTTTTCATCAATTAGAAAGACAAGACGGGCAATTGACAGATTAACCATGACAATTAAAATTAAAATCTATGAGCACAAAGATAAGGACTTGATTAAACTATGCAAAGTGTAGCACCAAGGGATACAGCAAAGGAAACTGCCCAAGTGTGAGAGACGTGGATGGGCCCTGGACACTCCAAAGGAGAGCGGACCTGCCTCAGGGAGGGCTCCAAGGTGGAGGGAGAGTGGTCACATTTGAAGAGATATTGTCCAGGAAAGAAAAGAAACACCTGGGCTTCAACAGTCACCGTGCCTTCCAAGGAAGACTGACATCTCAGATTCCCACAGCCATTTACTGCCTTAGCATTCAAAGCACCCAAGACAAAAATCAGATTTTTAAAACAGTCAGACAAAATGAGACGCTACTTAAACAAAGGGCAAGAGCACCTCTTCAGCTCTAACAGTCAGAAAACACCAAACTTTTAGCCAACAAGAAAAGACCAGATTGGGCCATAAAAGTGTGGAGACCCAGAAATCGCCAGCTCAGCACTGTGCTGCAGAGATTGGCTTGGCCAGCAGCAGCAAAGACACACTCTGCTGCAGCGGCGGTGGTCAGCCAACTGACCACGAGGGAGCAGGAGCAATGTGTCAAGTACGGGGGCTGAGCCAACAGACCGATAGATATCTGTAAGTACAGCTAAAAAAGGTGAGTAGAAAAATAAATAGTATTATTAAAAAGTTACAGGATAGTAGCAGAATTAAAATATTACACAACAAAAATATACAAGTCAGGAAGGTGATTAACTTTGTTTTGGATAGTCTCAGATCTCTTTATCATCTTAAGCGGGCTAAAATACTTTCAAATTTAGTTATATTCTTAACTGGGTGTGGTACCACTTGGAAGGCTGAGGCAGGAGGATTGTCATGAGTTCAAAGACAATCTGAACTATATAGCATGACCCTGTCTTTAAAAAAAAAAAAAAAAAAAAAAAAAAAAAAAAAAAAAAAAAAAAAAAAAAAAAAAAAAAA
>PVJA010015084.1:0-46118 GCA_004027025.1 Myocastor coypus | reverse complement strand
TTTTTTTTTTTTTTTTTTTTTTTTTTTTTTTTTTTTTTTTTTTTTTTTTTTTTTTTTTTTTTTTTTTTTTTTTTTTTTTTTTTTTTTTTTTTTTTTTTTTTTTTTTTTTTTTTTTTTTTTTTTTTTTTTTTTTTTTTTTTTTTTTTTTTTTTTTTTTTTTTTTTTTTTTTTTTTTTTTTTTTTTTACACTTATCCTTGCTCTCTTTTCAGTTAGGTTCTCTTCATCACCTGTTTTTGTTGCCATGGAAAATTGCAAAATCTAGCATAATATTTTATACTTGTGTGTGTGTGTTTGTGGAACCGGGTATTGAATTCAGGACCTTGCACTTGCTAGGCAGGCATTTGTGCCCCTGAGCTATTTCCTCAGCCCTAATATTCTATCCTTTCACTGCTGTAATTTCAATTAGATGAGGTTTTTTTTTTTTCCTGCATGTCTTAGGGAAGGGTCTACAGAGTGTTCAGGGTCTCACTGCTAGATCAGAGTCAGACTGATCCACCTGTTTACAGCCTCCCAAGAGCTGGGATTACAGGCCATGCTACCATACCCCAGTCTCAGTTGCCCTCTCAGTGAGCCCTGCGGACAGTGCCAGCAAGGCAAGCCCAGAGATTGAACCCCTGTCCCCGAGCCTGCTTGCAGGTGCTTTAATTCGCTGAGCCATTTGGCCAGCCTGCAACAAGAAATTTTCATGTTTCATTTTTCTGAGGGAACAAAGCATGTGAACTGGGATTTGCAGTCTGTTAGCGACCTACATTTAGATTTGCATTATACTTACTATGCATAAATTGAGAAAAATTCAGGAGCTTTGTTGAACTTAATGTTTTTTTCCTTACTAGCTCCTTCTTTGGAAAAGGACTTTTGCTCCATGACTCAGAGTCTTGTTCTCTTGTCTTTGTTCTGAGAGACCACATTAAAAATATTTCCTTCAGGGAAGTTCTCAAAAACTTCCCTCAAGCACACCAGGAGTAATTTTTAAGAAATAAAATTATCGTTTAAAAAATGAATCAGGAAGCATTCAATTTTTATTAGCGCTATATTTCAAACACTGCAATAGATATCCAATTACAATTATTCTAACCAGCCTTCAAATAAGAGTTAGAAAATGCTTCTGTATTAGGTTTGTAAATCTTCACAGAAAATTCAGAGCAAGATAACAGACTTGCAATCTTATTAAGCTTATCCATAAGTTTTCCTATATAGCAAACTAACAGGTTTATTTTTGGATTTGCAATGATAAAGTCTTATTGCCCTTCATTGCTAAGACCTAACTTAAATTTCAGTGAGTAACTGGTTATTTTTTATCCTTGTTTTGATGCATAGCCAAAGCAATTTTTTTTTAAAAAAAGAAAAATACTTTGCATAAATTGTGAAGACATAAACAAGGAAATATTGTCATGAAAATATGTTCTTTCCTTAAAAGAATGTATGTTAGGCTGCTTTTTGGAGAAGTTCATGTTCTACTAAGGATGTTGATTACATGATTTCAATATTTTAAGTATCTATTATACTAAAAAAAAATACTAATGTTAGCACTAAGTTTCTACTCCAGTTACACTACCCATTTATAGAATTTCATGAAGTTAGATAGAGACACGTGCTATCTAATTTAGAGGTTAAGTAGTTTGTTAGCCTAGGGAAATTTACTGTATCGTGATGTATTTTTATTTCTTTTCCAAAAATTGAGAATATAAATGAAATATAAGAAATTTATTTTTTTGATGTAAGAAAAGACTTAGAACATTATATACTTTCCAGCATAACTTTTATCTATGACATATTAACATGCCTTCATGTTTTAAAATTAAAAAATAAACCTATATTATTTTAATATATATTAAAGGAATCATTAACTTTTTAATTTAATTCAGTAACATTCCAGTAATGTGATTTATGTCACTAAGATATTTTCATTTTATTGAGACTCGCTTTACAACCCTAAGTATTATCGATCTTAGTTAATATTTCAAGGGAATTTGTAAAGATGTACATCAGTTGTTTCATGGATTCTTTAAATATGAATTAGAGTAATGTGTTTGTATTTTTACTAATTTTAAAATCATTTTCTATCATTGCTCCAGAGACATTTTAGGTATGGACTTGACATTTTTTTCTTTTATTTTTAAGATCCTGCTTTATGTATTGTGAAACTCTATAAGTAGGTACATAAATACTTAAATTGTTGTTTTCTCTTTGCGAATTGGTAATTTTTATTATGACTACTCATAAATATACTTTTTTAGTAGTAGTATAGCCATTTGATCTTTTTAAAGGTGCTTTAGCTTTGGATATGTTTTCCATACATTTAGTCTTTATCTGTTTCTCAGTACTTAATGCATATTTCTTTTTGTAGGTGTATCTCTTAAAAGCTTTTTATTAGCTTCTTTGCCACAAAATTTAACACATTGCCTTAATTAGCACATTACTTTATTATTTCACAGTTCTGTAAATCAGAAGCACAGTAAGGTTGAGCTGGATTCACTGCTTAGCGTCCCAGCACTGAAGTTTAAGTCCAGGAGTCAGCCAAGCTGGATAATTGGTAAAGAAGAACTGACTTCACTGGCAGCACCAGAATCCCATCCACAATGGCAGGAGGTCTGAGATACCTGTTTATTTGTTGGCTTGCTCGTGTAGGAAGTCATTACCTGCACAAGTCTCACTCGTTTCTTTCTCACGTAGCTGTCTCCATCTTCCAAACAACAACATAATACTTCTCACAATTTTTGAGGTTTTCTCTTTTTTATATATTTTTATTGCTTTTAATAAGAAATAGGAATGAGGTCCAGGGATATAGCTCAGCAGCATAAGCACCTGCCTGGCAAGTACAAGGTTCAGAGTTCTATCTCAAGTACCAAAGGAAAAGAGAAAGAAAGAAAGAAAGAAAGAGAGAGAGAGAGAGAGAGAGAGAGAGAGAGAGAGAGAGTTTCAAAGTAGGTTAGTAGGACAGCCACGACAATTAATACAATGCATATTTTTGTCTTCATACTGATTGTTAGTAGAGTACAAGATACAGACATGATGATTTTTCTAAACACTCTGGGTACAAACATTTCTTCTAATTGAACTAAGAGAAAGTAGTTGTATGTGTAGTCCAATAGTCCATAATAGTAGTGGGTTATCAGAACTGGCGATGTTGGAAACTGTTGACTTGAGCCTTTTACAGCTCAGCATACTAATCTGAATTTATTTTTTTATCATGGCTTTACTTTTTATGCTTTGTGGTTAAACTTTTCTTCTGGGTGGTTAAGGATAAGTTAAAGCAAGACCTACATAACAAAACATGTAACTTTTGTATCTGACCAGGTCAGGCAAATCCCCTCAGGATTTACCTTGAAAATATGTACCACATTTTACAGAACTTTCGTTGGTGTCAGCCATCTGGATGAGTCACAGACATTGTTTGACCAGTTTGCTCTCTATGAAAGCCTGAGAGAATGCTTTCTCTCTAGGCGACTCTCCTTAGGCATGCATCATCAATACCTTTCTTTAGCGTCCCCTAACCTCCCTGAACAGAAAATTTGAAAAACTACTGAGTTATAGGATGTTACAGTACAGGTTCTCTCATGTCCTGAGTCCTCACTGACCTTGATTGTTTGTTTTGTTTGTACTTTTCTTTTGTAGAAAAAGGTCTACAGGATGTTCAGGGTCTCAGGGTCTCACTACTAGATCAGACTCATAGTGATCTACCTGTTTCTAACCTCCCAACAACTGGGATTATGGGCATGTGCTATCGTGCCCACGTGCCCAGTCTCAATTGTGGTCTCAAAGAACCTAGGAGGTAGGGTTGGCAGGTTGGCATGGTATCAAATCCCTGGCCCCTGTCACAGTTTGGTTTTTTGTGAGACCAGGATTCTCATAGTTTGAACTACTGTAAATTCCTGTCCTGCAGCTCCACAGGAAATGTTCATGTATATTAAGTGTTCACAAAATTAGATAAAGTTGACCTCAATAAACTATTGTATTGTGTAATACGCCACATGACAACATAATTATGAGAGTAGTACTCATCATATTTATAGATTGTGGAGTTTAAGTAAAACCTACTTGGAGAGGTGAGGCAGGGTGGTGTATCAACTGTATTGGATTCTGGACCTGCCCAAAGCATTGAAGGAGCTCACTGAAGGCTGTGTCTGGGTGAAACATGAAAGTGTAGACTCAAGGTCTAGGTCTGGCCTCTCACCATTTCTCCTCTCAAGTTGTTCCTCTGCTTTGCTTACTAGAGACCCTGAACTAAACAATTTTGCTGTGCCATGATGTTCCTGCCCATGATGGTCACCCACAGAGGAAATCTTCCAAAACCATGAACTAAGTTAAACCTGTCCTACAAATTGTAGGTGCCAGGTACTGCGCCCCAGCCAATGGTAAAGCTTACAGATCCTAGAGGCCATTTTAGGAATTCTGCCAACAACAGGCAGCATAAAGTTGGATCTTTTTTTTTTTTAAGTCTATCTGTGCTATTTACTTGGACCTTCAGAGATCTAAATTTTAATATAGTTATTGGTATGGTTAGACTGAAATCAGTTACTTTACTGTTTTCTATTATTTGTTCTTTTTATTTTTTGTCTGCTTTTTGTATGATTCCATTTGATCTCCATATTTGATCCTCAACTTATATTTCTCTTCTGTTATTTTAGAAGTTGACTATATACTATTTTTAAGTCAAATTATACATTTGTTCATCTACAATAAAAGTATGTGCTGGGAGTGGTGGCACACGCCTGTAATCCCAGCACTCGGGAGGCTGAGGCAGGAGGATCGGTGTGAGTTCAAGACCAGCCTGGGCTACCAAAGTGAGCTCAAAGCCAGCCTGAACTGCATAGCGAGACCCTGTTTCAAAAAGACAAAAAAAAAAAAAAAAAAGTATGTTATGAGAGTATATCTCCATTTTATATCATATATAATTCAGAGCATTTTTATAATATGTTTCAGTTTAGTATAAACTCTATTGTATATTATTGCCTATGAATAAAATATGCATATATTTAGATAAAGATATTTATATAAAATTAGAGATACTTAGAAAACATATACATTTGCTTTGTTCATCAGCACTATTTTTCTGTATGTCCATATTAATATTCTACATAGTATCTTTTTCTTTCTTCTTTTATAAATTTTTTTCTTTCTTCTTAAGGGACTTTTAAACAATGGCTTCTTTTTATACAATGACTTGTTGAGATGAATTCTTGTGTTTCAAGATGGCTTAGTATTACATTTTTTAAAAAGCAACACTAAGGAAAATTTATAGAAATAAATAAATAATTTATAGTAATAAATTAGTATCTAAATAATATAGATGCTAATAAAGATGAATTTTTGGTACAGATTGTAAATTAACAGGCAAAAAACAGAGAAAAACTTAAAAATACTGGCTAAGAATCATGTGAACAGGTCCATCCCTCGACTCATCAACCGTGGGAGCTGTGATTCCATCCACATTCCCAAATGGGCTGCTCAACAGGTAAGAACTCTCTCAGCCCGCATTCATATCCCAACTCCACAGCCGCGCAAACACCGACTTCACCCACCATCCCCACATGGCCCCCGCCCACTGTCCTAACCCACGACGCCTCATAGCAGCCACCTACATGAGCTCCAACTCGCAGCCAGGAATGTATAGAGGGGAACAAGCTTGTTGGATCCAGACCCAAATTTCCATAGGTGCTAACTGCATAAATTCACCAAAGTGCAGATCACTGTTATAAAAAATGATAAAGACAAGGAGCAAGATACAATCTCAGGTCCCAAGTCCATGCAAAACAAATATAGAAGACATTACCATGGAAGAAAATGGGAATCATGCAGACAAGTGCAGAAACATAGAGCAACTCAGATCAGAGATAACATCTGAAATAAAAAAAGAAATGCATGAATTCATAGACTCTGAAGTGGAAAAACAACTGCAGAAATGTGTAGAAGAAACCAGAGCAGAAATAACCTCTGAAGTTAAAAAAAGACATCTCTAAATTCATAGCATCTAAAGTAGGAGAACAACTACAGAAACGTAGGAAGAACAGAGCAGAAATAATCTCTGAGCTGGAGTGAAAAAGGATAACTATAATGAGATACTTCAGTACTACTAAAGCAGACCTTGATAAAAAAAAAAAAATTAGAGGAGAATAGAAAAATAATAGATTCCCTGATTGAGCAATATAGGAAAGAAATAGTTCACATTAGTTTCAAAGAGATATACAGGAAAATAAAATCTCAATCACAATCTGACAAAACCATATGAACAAAAGTGAAGATAGAATCTCAGATCTTGAAGATACCATTGCAGGTAGTGAAAAGATAAGAAAGGATCACTTAAAAACAACAAAGATGAAGGAAAAAATAATTCAACATCTGCAAGATGATGCAAAAGTGAACAATGTAAGATTAATAGGAATCAAGAAGGAGTCAACACAAATGTTATAAAAAGAATGTGGGCAGAAGTAATAACAGAAAACTTTCCAACTTTGAGAAAACAATTGGATATTCAGTTAACTGAAGCATACAGAACTCCAAATAACATCAACCCAACTAAAAACAAAACC
This sequence comes from Myocastor coypus, assembly GCA_004027025.1. NCBI lineage: Eukaryota > Metazoa > Chordata > Mammalia > Rodentia > Myocastoridae > Myocastor > Myocastor coypus. Next base: position 39,587 of record PVJA010015084.1, on the reverse strand, counting down.
AGATGTATAATAGTCAGGATCCCAGAAATCCAGCAGAAGAATAAGCTAAAATCTGCTAGAGAAAAGAAACAGACCACATGTAAAGGAAAATCCATCAGAATAACAGCAGATTTCTCTTCATAAACCATGAAGTCAAGAAGAGAATAGAGCAGAGTGCTTCAAGTCCTCTATGAAAACAAATTCCAACACAGAATGCTATACCCAGCAAAATCCTCTTTCAAGTATGAGGGAGAAGTGAAATACTTCCACAACAAGGAACAACTAAAGAATTTCATGACCTCAAAGTCAGCCCTACAAAATATACTAAAAAATACTATAGAGAGGGACCAAAACAGCTAGAACTCAACAAATGAGACCAGAAAGAATCCACCAAATAGGGCAACCAATTAAACACAAGAAAAAGAGTAGTAAGCAAAAGTCATGTCAGTCATAAGTGAATACATTTCAATTATAACCATCATTGTAAATGGGCACAATTCTCTAATTAAAAGAAATACACTGGCTGAGTGGATAAAGAGGCAAAATCCAACAATATTCTGTATACAAGAAACATACTAAATTCATAAAGAAACTCATAGGCTAAAAGTTTAAGAATGGAAAACAATACTACATGCACCACCAGCACCTCAAAGAAAAAAAAAAGCAGGGGTAGCAGTTTTGTTTGCAGACACTCTAAACTTCAAAACAAGATTGGTCAAATGAAATAAAGAAGGCCACTGCATAATGGTTAGTGGAAATGTTCAAGACAAGGAGGTAACAATCATGAATATATATGTACCAAACATGGGAGCACCAAGGTTTATAAGACAAACATTAATAGACATGAAAAATCTGCTATCCAGTACCACAATCTTAACAGGAAGCCTTATCATCTTTTTATCCCCAAAAGATAGGTTGAGACAAATAATCAGCAAAGAAGTAACAGATCTTAACCAAAATCTGGAACAACTGGACTTAGTGGACATATGCAGAGTGTTCCATTCAAACACTTCAGAATACACATTATTTCCAACTGTACATGAAACATTTTCTAAAACAGACCACATATTAGTCCACAGATCATGCTTAAGTATATGCAAGAAAACAGAAAATATCCCATGCATATTATCTGACCACAGTGCAATGAAATTGAAAATAAATAACAAAAGAAAGCAAGAGAAGCACAGAAATACATGGAAATTAAACAACATCCTTCTCAGTAATCAGTGAGTTACAGATGAAATTAAACAATATTTACAATTTAATGAAAATTCAAACACAACTTACCAGAATTTATGGGATGCAATGAAAGCAGTTCTTGGAGGGAAATTTTATAGATCTGAACTCACACATTAAGGAGACAGAAAAAAATAAGGATGGAAAACAATACTGTATGCACTTCAAAAAAAAAAAGCAGGGGTAGCAATCTTGTTTGCAGACACTCTAAACTTCAAACCAAGATTGGTCAAACAAATAAAAAAGGCCATTACATACTGGTTAGTGGAAAACTTCAAGATGAAGAGGTAACACCTATAAATATGTATGCACCCAACATGGGAGCACCAAGTTACATAAGACAAACCTTAACAGACATGAAAAATCTACTATCCAATACCACAATTGAATACTCTAACAACAAATAAATACTCTAATGCAGCACCGAAACCAACTAGAAACATAAGAGGAAACAAAATCAAAAGCCCAAAGGTGTGAGGAAATTATAACAGTTAGAGCAGAAATTAATTCAATTGAGATAAAGAAAACAATACAAAGAATTAATGAATCAAAAAGCTGGTTCTTTCAAAGATTAAATAAAATTGATAAGCCCCTAGCTAACCTCATCAACAAGAGGAAAGAAAGGATTCAAACTCAAGCAATAATGCATGAAAAGGGTGAAATTACTATATACCCAGCAGAAATAAGAGGATAATAAATAGCTACTTTGAGAATCTTTACTCTCACAGAATTGAAGACATAAAAGAAATGCACAGATTCCTAGAAAAGTATAAATTACCAAAACTGAATCAAGAAGATACAAGAACTCTCAACAACCCAATAACAGCCAATGAAATATAAAATGTAATAAAAAGCCTACCCACAAGGAAAAGTCCAGGACTTGATGTATTCACCACTAAATTCTACAACGAATTTATACAAGACACAAGCCCAATGATCCTGAAACTCTTCAATGATATTGAAAAGGAAGTAATCCTCCAAAAGTCATTCCTAGAGGCAAGTATTACACTGATACCAAAACCAGAGAGAGACACAAGAAACAAGAGAACTACAGGTCAATTTTTCTCATGAGTATAGATGCAAAAAATCCTCACTACTAGAATACAATAAATCATCAAGAAAAGTATACAAAATGACCAGGTAGGATTCATCCCAGGGATGCAAGAATGATTCAATATATCCAAATCTATATATGTAATACACTATGGTAATAGAGCTAAAGTCAAAAATCACATGATTGTCTCAATTGATGCAGCAAAGGCTTTTGACAAAGTTCAACACTCATTCATGTTCAAAGTCCTGCAGAAACTTGGAATAGAGGGTCTGTACCTCAAGCTGATAAAAGCCATTTATGACAATAGCTAACATAATTCTAAATAGGGAAAAGCTGAAGTCTTTTACTTTCAAATCTGGTAGAAGACAAGGATCTCCTCTATCACTACTCCTATTCAATAGAGTTCTAGAATCATTAGCTACAGTCATTAGACAAGAGAGAAAAATAAAAGGAATAAAAATAGACAAAGAAGTTAAATTATCATTATTTGCACATGACATGATAATTTATTTGGAAGACTCCAAAAACTCCACTAACAAGCTACTAGAATTAATACACAAATTTAATAGCATAGCAGGGTACAAAGTCAACACACCAAAGTCAATGGTATTCTTTTATACAGATAACAAACACACTGAGAGAGAAATTAAAGGAACAATAACTTTTATGATAGCACTGAAGAAAAGGAAATACTTAAGTATTACCCCAACTACAGAAGTAAAAAAGTGCTTTTGGGGGCTGGGGAGATAACTCCGAGGCACAAGTGCCTGCTGGGTAAGTGCAAGGTCATGAGTTTGAACCCTGGTCCCACAAAAAAAAAAAAAAAAAAAAAAAGTGCTTCAATGAAAACTACAGTACTCTGAAAAAACAGATCCCAGAGGATTTCAAGAAATGGAAAGCTATTCCCTGCTCCTAGATAGGAAGAACCAACATTGTGAAGATGGCCATACTCCCTAAACTATTATATATATTTAATGGAATTCCTATCAAAATACTATTGCCATACCTCACAGACTTTGAGAAATCATTTCTAAAATTTATTTGGAAACAAAAAAAAGACCCAGAACTGCAAAGACAATCCTGGGCAACAAAGGTAAGGCAGAAGGCATTAAATTAAATCCTGACTTAAATTTATACTACAAATATATAGTGGTAAAATCAGCATGGTATTGGCAAAAAATGGACCTGAGGATCAATGGGATAGATTAGAAGATTCAGAAGAAAATACAAACACACTCAGCCACCTTATTTTCGACAAAGGAACCAACCATGTTTACTGGAAGAAAGATAGCCTCTTTAACAAATGGTGCTAGAAAAATTGGCTCTCTACATGGAAAAAACTAAAACTTGACCTAGGTCTATCACCCATGCACTAAAGAGAAACACTGAATCTCCTAGAAGAGAAAGTGAGGAAAAATCTTGAAGACATTGGGATAGGCAAAGAGTTCATGTACAAAAATCAAAATGCACGCTTAACACTTGAAAGAATCAACACCTAGGACCTCCTGTGGCTAAGAAGTTTTTTCACTTCAAAAGAAAGTACTAACAGAGTGAAAAGACAACAGCACAAATTTTGAAAAGATTTTAAATAATAAGTATTCACACAAAGATCTTTTATCTAGAATTCATAACATTTTACTGAGATAATAATTACATTTGAATTGTATATTTCTGGTTAAGATTTAGCTCTATGTTGGTTACTTGTCTCTCATTGCTGAGACAAAACACCTGATGCCCAAAATTAAGGAAGGAAAAGTTTATTTACTCAAGGCTTTCAGAAGTTTTAGATCATAGTCAGATGGCTTCAAAGCCAGTGGCATGGCAGAGGACCAGCAATGTTTGGCACCGTGAAACAGCAATAGCAATAAAAGCCAAAAAGGGAGAAGAGTGAACCTCTTTTTGTTTATTATTTATTTTAATGGCCTGCTCAGCCTGCCCTGAGGGCAGGGCTGGCGCAGCATGTGGTGCCAGGGATAGAACCGAGGTCCCTGCAGCCACCTAAGCTTTCCTAAGCAGGTGGTTTAGACCACTGAGCCATCCTGCTGGACCATTTTCTCCCTTGCATTATATGCAGACTATCCACCCTACAATGGGTATAGCACTCACATCTTTGTGTGCTCCTGTTCTGCAGGTTCAGGGTGTTTACAAAGTGAGGTCTCTGGGCCCTGGTGAGTCTCTTAGTTAAACTTCCAAACATCTCCATTTCACATAATAAATCAACTATCACAATATCCTGGAGGGTGAACAACCACCTTACGGCATGTCCTCTATAACCCAGGAGTAGAACTATTGAGTTACTTCGTTAAGCTTCTAAATTTCTCAAGTTGGCAAAGAATATATCATACAAGTTCTTTGAAATGAAATTAAATGAAGTATTTTATTCCCATTTTGAACATCTCCTTGACCTCAAGAGAGCAATAAAATACCTGAAATATTTCATTGTACCATCGTTGTAGTCTTCTGTTCTATTTCTGCCTGTCATAGATACGTGTGCCAGAAACCACATAGTTACTTGTTTTGGGAAATATCATTATAAAAACTTGTTAACTCTTACACAGAATTAACTAAGAATAAATTTCAACCAGCCAAAAATACCCCAGGGGATTATATGCTCAGCCAAAGAACCTATTCAGAAATAGAAAGGAGCTCCTTTCTATGATGGGGACTCAGACTTCACTGAAGAAATTAATGAGAACCTACTGAATCACAGAGAATATATGCTAGTTGTTTTGTTTTTCAGGAAGTTGCACACTAGTGTTACTATTGAAGATTTTGGAAAACTACTAGGAAAACCAGCTAAACTAATTAGGAGGATGTCAATAGAAAACTCACCAAGTGGACATCTCTGAGAAAGCTCCTGGAAGCAGCATGGAGTACCCTAGGTATTCATTCTGGAGAAGAGACGTTGTACCTGCAGAATTCAATCAGAAACTCAAGGACACTGAGCTTACTCCTAGGAAACATTTAATGTCTAGGAGCATCACAAAACACCACAGATGCTTAAATCATCACAGATGGGCTTCCATGGGATGTCACCCCTTGTGAGCTTTGATTACACAAACAAAAAGAAGCACCAGGCCCAGGAAGAGAAGCGCTTCTTCCTTCAGTGTCTCTCTTGCTTTGTAAGGTCAGTACTATGTACACTGACAAAGATTAAAAAAAACTACTCCCATGTCAAGGACAGTGAAATTAAAGATAGATTTGAATCAAAGGGCTAAAAGCTCATATACACTGATGACCAAATGAGCAAATTAGTAAAACATTTTCCTTCATTTAAGGTACCAGGATTCAGCTATAAATTGTCTGGAAGAATACAAGGCACCTGAGAAATGATAAGGCATAGATTTTACACCAGGAAGATGATGGTATTTACTAAAAGATGTATGGCACTTAGTTCACATTTAGATCAAAGCACCAGATGAAAGTGATGTGCCTTTCACAACACAACTCTTAGAACAAAAGTAGCTTCACAGAACTTGTACGTTGGAAAGTATAAAGCATTGTTATGCATTTCTACCCAACTAATAACATTCCAATTATTGGCCAGGTAATCAGCATTTTTCTAACAGTTTCTTTGGAAGAGTAGGACTGTACCAAGGGCACAGTTAGAGTTAACTGCATCAAGTCTGGAATTTGCCCAAGTCATTTTACTTAAGTACCTACAAGAGCCTGATCCTTGACCAAAACAAAATGTGCCAATTAAGAATATTATCATACTTTGTAATTATGACACTTAGAAGTTTCTAGGTCACTCATGCCATCCTGTCAGCCTTTTTATCACTAATAATGATGATGATATATACCTGAGTTTGCAATAACCCTCATGGTAGGGGGTGGAGTAGCTCTTGGCTACAAGAATTTGTTATATAATAAAAATATCCTTCCTGGCCAGTGTGATAAAAGAAACTATATGAAAGTCTGTTTGGAACTCCTTGATTCCAGGGTGCTCTTTGCCCCTTTCAGGGCTTTCTAATGTAAAAGAAAAAGTGTTCTCCATATTGCCTTTTCAGAGGGCAAGTAATTAGAGGCTGTATGTGGCCTCTTAGGATCCTTTGCTAGGAGAAAGCCTTCGCTTGTCAGGCAAATTCTTTTTAATGATGTTGTTCTGGTATATTATTTCCTGAAACAAACTATATATTTATAAATACTGTCACTTTAGGTCCTAACCTCTTTTCCAGGTGGACCCTGGCTCGCTGACTTTGCTAGTGCCACAAAGTTTGTTTACAGTGTGGTAACTGCTGGACCTCACAAGATGAGTGCAAAAAATGTTTCAAGTGTAGAACAGGCCTGAACCCAGACAGAGCCGCATAGGAAAGAGTTTTACAAAAACTTTGCTTTTAAAACAGTCAGAAATGGTTCATTCAGCACCTCTCATTTGCACTTACTTGAAATGTCTCTAGATTGGACAACTATTGAGAGAATCCTGTGGCCCATCATCTTGACTTAAATATTTCCAAGTGAGTAAGTTCTTGTCATTTTTAGAATGAAATTCAAACAATGAAGTGTGTTGGCTCTGGGCTGCATTTTTCCTTCTTCTGAAAAACCAAATATTGAGAATAGTCTGCAACAAAAGAAACTTGTGCTTCTTGTTTTTCATACCGCATAGCAAAGTGCTCTCATGAGTTTCATCTTCTACTGAACATCTGAAGAGTCCAGTGGGTGCGATTAGGGCCTGTGAGGGACCATCCTCTCCCACATGTGGGATTAGCTCCTCCTCCTGAACAGACTTGAGTCCATAATTACGCATATATTATGTCCTAAAACTGTACTTATCAATGTTTAACTGAAATTAAGATATATAGCATATTTTGCAACACTGTTATTTTAATAACACTGTAATCATTTTCTAAAGGTTTTCCTTGTGTCTTAAGTAGTAATTTTCTGTTTAGATTTAAGCTGATCAATTCAGTATAATTTTCTACTTATCACTGTAATACAGATAATAAATCCAATGGTGAAGCAAAACCTAAAACTACTTGGCCACACTAGTCATTGCTAAGGTTTTGGCCTTTAAGAGTACAGCTACAATCTAGATTAACAGTAAGGGATGACACTATAGGGGAGATGATGCCCAAAGAAAGATTTGGGGCAGTGCATGGCTTTTTTTGACGATGATGACTTAGGATTCCAATTCAACATCTCTTGACTTTGTCAATAAAAATCAAACCAAATTCTGCATTTGTGTAATTTTGTAAATTTTATTTTAATACTGTTTGCATTCTCCTTAAAAATGAAAATTTTTTTAAAAATTTAAAAATACAATAAAATCAAGAAGCCTAAGATAGGAATCCAATAGTAACATATTCAAGAGCAATAGTAACATTGTCTTCATCTTCAGTGACACCATTTACATTTGAGACATACAGGGGAAACTTAGGATAGAGGCAGTTGTCTATTTCTACTCTTTTCTACTTTGCACCCTAAATAGACATCCTTCCTTTATTTCTTATTATTTAATTCAGTTAAGCATGAAGACCCATGCTAGAAAAAATTGAAACCTACTCTCTGTAAACTAAGTGAGTCTACAAGCCATGTCTAACACCTTTCAAACTGTTTCTTTAAATAATATTTGTCTTACAGAATAGTTACATGTTATTCAGTTAGAAAGGATAGCATTCACCTAGAAGAATATGAACTTATCCTGAAAGAATGTTTAGAAACTTAAGTCAGACAATAAAATTAAAGCAATCATAAATTCAAGTAAGTACACACGAAATGTCTTCAATAGTTACAAAAGTCATTGATTTGTAAGTCCATTATAAAACAGAAATGACCACTCAAAACATAACCTTCCTAGATGACTCTCAACAGCATTTCAGGAAAACTAAGGTTAATCAATAGTATTGACAATTACTGAACAGAGATATAGCCACAGTAGAAGATATCTCTTCAATTACTGTACTAAACTTGTCATTCGTTGTCAGTGGGAACTGATGTAAAATGAAAGAGGGAAACCCAGCAAACCAAAATATTTGCTTCTAGTTTGTTTGGATGAATGTGAGCATAAAACCCAGGTCCCTGGTAAAAGCTTCTGATTGTTTGACTAAAAGCAGTCAAATTTCTTGAATTTTCTGAACTTTAGTTTTCTCACTTAAAAAGTGAAAACAGTATAGTGGATACATAAAGAAATTAAATGGTGTTTAATATAAAGTGTATATCAAACAGCATATTAAAATCAAGGCTAACACCATTATAATATCCATTAGGGTTTGTCTGGATTTTAGGCATAGCTCTGTATTTCTACATCATAAAGACTCCATTGGTTAATATATCAAATTTTAGGATGATTTAAGCCTAATGTGGATTGTGTTAGTTGACACTAACCCTTTGTGAGTCAAGTTACTTTTTTCTCTTACTAAACTATAATAGGATACAGATCATTGTCTTTTGCTAAAAAAAAAAAAAAAGAAAGAAATTAGATATGAACATGATCTGTGCTATGTGAAGCACCATCATAATATCACATCTCTGACTTGCTAAATTTCCCTACTCCATCTTTTGAAGTATCTGTAATTAAGGAAGGCTAGAGGGGCTAGAAAAGCCATGAAAATAATTGGTTGTTTGAGAATCAGTAAGCAAGACATAAATATGCCTAATTATTTATTAAACATTATTGTTTATTAAGGCTCAGAAAGAGTATATGCACACATTGCACATTTTCTACAAAAACATGATTTTTAAAGTCAACAAGTCATATTGTATATTACTAGAATGTATATAAACCATTAAAAACAAATAGCAGACTTGTTAAGTTTGGAAATTCAAATTTGTTGAAATGAATCAATAATGTTGGAACATATGCCTAAACAATGAGTGGAGAGGAAAATAACAACTAAGACCCTACCATATATCATACAAAATTAACTTCTTTAGAGACCAATGATTTAAATTCCTTTAAGTTGTTTTTAAAACTACAAAACAGAGAAGCATCATTTTAGATTTAATATTGAAAATGTCTTCTCACCACAGCAAAAATTGACAAATAATACTAGAAATGATTAATAAAATTGATTATCATCCTAAACATCATGTTATAGCAGAAAATACTATTTCATAAGATTTAAATAACAAATAAAATTTTTGAGCATATATTTCACATGCCAGACAATTGGCCAGCATCAATTTGGAGGAGCTCATGACAGCATTTTGAAGGCATCCCTGCCATGAAGTCAGAGATATTCCAATCCAAGCTGTTCCAACCTCCTCACAGATTTCCCAAGGGAATTTCATGAAAGAATTAGAGAACAGTTCTAATCCAACTTTTGATTTTATTAAAATTTAATACTAATGTAAGCGACTAATATTTCAAATTGCAAGGAACGACGACCAGATACACTGACAGATGTTTCTGTATCAGAAAGAAATAGATAATAAAAAGAGAACATTAGTACAAGGAAGATTTGCCAACTCTCTGTACTGTTAGAATTATACTAAAAGCCAAGAATTCATTTCAATGAGATTCTATATAACTCCAAGATTTAGCTATCATGAATTGTACTGCTTAAACACAGGTAGGCATGCACCACCATAATATGACATCTTTAACTCTTTTAGTAGACAACTAAAAGGGGAATACCTGGGTCAAATGTAATTTCTAGTTTTAGTTTTTTGAAGAACCTCCATGCTGATTTCCATAGGCATTATACCCATTTACATTCCCACTGACAATGCAAAAGGATTTATTTTGCCTTCAAATTCTCCAACATCTGGTGCTATTTTATTCATTGATGATCTCAAGTCTTTCTGGGATAAGATAAAAATTTCAGCGTAGTTTCAATTTGCATTTTTCCAATGGCCTGTATTATTTATATTCATCAACAGTTGAATGGGTAAGAAAAATATATTTACACACAATGGAGTGTCCTGCCATAAAGAAAAACTTGAGTCATTTGTAGGAGAATGGGTGTATTTTGAGAACATGATGTTAAATGAAATAAATCAGATATATAAGTATAAATATAATATGACTTCCATGACATGAGAAGCACAAACTATAAAGATAATAGATCAGATAAACTAAAATACAGTAGGAAGTAGGAAGACAGCTTTTTATCAAATGTGAAAGGGATCAAGGGATGGAAAGGGAAGGGAGAGCATGAAGAGAAAGGAGATTTTAAAAGAGGAAATTAAAATGTATTATGCACATGTACCAACCCCATGCAGAGATGTAAACATTACATACTGTAAACATGATCTAATACAATTCTTTTAGAAAACATACAACAGTTCTCACTAAATTCTATGAATATCCCTCAAGGGACATTATAATAGAGTGGCTAGGATAATGACCCTTGAAATAGAAAGCTGTCTTCACCATAATTAATTGCGTGACAGTGAATGAAAGATTAAATATTTAAGTTCATTCTTTCACATGTCAACCTTTCTGAATTTTGAGGAAGCATTGAGTGAGAAGCACTAGAAACTCAACTGTATTCTATCTGTCACTGCAATATTTCCTGAGAAATACTCCAAGTTGTAGGCTTAGTCAAGTGTCTAGTATACAGAAAGAGTTAAAGTGCATATTTTGGTTGTCTATCATTCCTAGAATAGTATCAAGTTCCCAATTGTATCTTTGAACTACCACATTAACCAAGCCAGCATATCCAGTTTTTATGGTAAGAAGGCTCAATATTTGATGGGTGGTCAACACAATTATTAATGGACTTCAGATCTTGCCCAAGTGGATATCAGAGGGGAAATGTTCTGAAAATATCCTTGAGTTCTTGGTGGCTTGTCACTTATGATTTAGTGAATTGTTTTAAAGAAATGAAGCATTTTCTTTGGAGCTCACTGCACTGACTTTTAGTCTGAGTCTTTAGAAAACTCCCATAACCACTGAAATGACTAAGGATAATTAGACTCCCTGTGTATGTCCAGATCACTCCTGAAGGATGCTACAAATTACCAAGAGTTGAAAATTAATACTAAGATGTCCCTGAGAATGGTAGGCATACAGGGAGCCTTCTAGGGTAAGAAAAATGTGCTTATAAATGTTTCTGGACAGATCATTTTCAAACAATTTTAAATTCTACATCCTGAGTCTTCCATAAAAGTTGTTCCATCTTCTATTCCCTATATTGATATTATGTAGAAAAGATGCTACTTTTAATTTAAATTATGTATTATTTATATGGAATAAAAGTCTGAGTCTCTATAATGCAAATATGCCTCACTACATAACAACTGCTTTCATTAGTGAAAGATTTTCCAGAAAGGATATGTAGAGGATAAGAGATTAATTTAGCCAATTTACCTTCTCATATTTCACCACCAGGCATGACCAAAGCCACATGAAAATCATTACCCAAAGTCACCTTACAATTCTCCTTGAGCTACTATTATTTCTAAACTGCTACCTGTGAAAACTGCTTTGGTGGCATATTTCTATGCCCAAACTTTGATCGTGATAACAGGTAAACCATGAAGCTGATAGACTCTGGGACAACAAAGAGAAATCATTCTGTGCTATAACTCATACTATGCTCCATTCTCACAAGAAATGAAAATATGATGACTCCTATTCTTAATGTAAGTCTGCATATCAAAAGAAATACATCAGCCCCTCCTATGGCAACAAGGGAAAAGCTGCATTTTACTACATGGACTAAGCTCTATTCTCATTAAAAGGAGTATAAAGGTACCTGTTCCACTCATGTTTCTGGATTTTCACATTCCTTTCCTTTTTAGTTACTACACAAACTTAAAATCTCAAAAAAATTGAACTGTCCATGAAGAACAGTCTTTTCTCATTTTTTCTTATTTTATATTGAATGCATCTCATGAAACAAAGCTTTTGCTTCCCCTCCCCAGAGAGACTGGCAGCTATGAGACTCAGCGCCTGTGGGTATCTCAGAGCCGTCAAGTATTCTGAGAGTATAATGGAGAAGTCACTGATATGCTATAGAAAAATCAGCCTAGCGACTCAACAAAAATTTGGCATAGAGGAAAATAATTTTGAAATCTTTAAAGACTTTACGCAAACTCAATATTTTGGAAGCCAAAAGGGAAATCATATTTTTATACGGCATATAAATGAGTTCCATAATCCATTAAAAGATCTTTGTTGCTGTATGATTTCCTATAGTAAAATACATTGTTCATGAATCCATTTCCACTCATAGGCCCCTTAAATAAAGCAGCAAAAAGGAATAAAAATGGGAAAGAAAATTGGTATTTGTCAAGTACTCTTGGTTTTCCAAGATCTTAATTCATTATATACATTTGATCTTCCAATATGCACCACAACCTGGAAAAGTACAGAAGCAGTAAGTATAAGAGCTACTTAAGGGGCTATGGGTCCAGCTACATGTTTGGTTCGTATCTACTCACTAGCCAAAGCATAATCAAATTAGTCTCTCTGACTGAATTTCCTCCTCAGTCAGTGAGGGGAAATATGTCATACTATTTATCTGTGTAAATTAGAATGAAGTAACACATAAGCTAATTTTCAATATATGAAGGCAAATGTTCAGTATCATTGTTCATTTCACGGAGTTAAAAAATGAAGCTTAGGGAAGGTAGTCACTATCTTTCATGTGCTGTCCCGTGAACTAAAGCTGTCATATTCTCTCTTCCACTTATTTTTGCAACCAATAACAAATATTAGTCAGGATAAAACATAGTATACTTGTCCAGATCACAAGATAGATAATAATAGGGACACAATTAACTGTTTGTCTCTCAAGTTCCAGGGAACATGGCCTTCATTTGGTAAACTCCTCTAAGCATCAGTACCTAAACTTTGTGCGGTAAATATCCAAGTGTACTTTTATGGGGAAAAAGGAAACTTTGTAAAATTATTTCTTGTTTGTATACAGGATGAATGACGCTGTTGTTTACTGTCAATAATCTATGTTTCACAGGAATATTTGGGTTATTTCTTCAAACAAAGTACAGGAAGAGGGTGAATGAAATTGAGATACAGTGACCACCTAGACAACAGAGGCCATGGGTTCAGCAGATCGTTTAGAAAGGATGAAGGATGTAGTCAAGACTGAAATGTCACTGGTACCTTTTGCTCACATGTGCTTAGAAATTAGTGACCTGCCTGTGACCACAAAGCTCTTAGAAAAATCTACTATTTATCTACAGATAATGCCAAATATGCTTCTAGAACATTGCTGTTAATGACAGCAAAAAATAAATGCTGTTCATAAGTCAAAAAAAATGAGAAAAGATGGAAGAAAAAAATATAGACATACACAAGATAGCCAAGATAATTGTACTAACTATTTTTATTAGTTAATTGAAGTTAACAGTTATTGCTTAGAATGTTCCATTGATTTTGCATACCTATATCTGGTAATTCAAGCAACTACTTTGCATATAACATATTAACACTTACCAACTTTTTATCACCTTGTCTTGAAATTCTGTATCATTTTATTATATTATTCTTATTCTCTGTAAAGTAAAAAAAAATTAAAGCCTAGTAAAGAAAATCTATGTGCTTTTAGAAGACATAATCCTACTGTCATTTTAAAACTAGGCTCTTCTAGTGTGCACTGTTTTTAAAGGGGTCAAATTAGTGACTGTCATATAGGAGGATTTTCTGGCATTTATTTTAAAAGATACAGCTCAAGTGGAAATGTTTTTAATTCCCTGGATCCCAGAACATATTACTATGTATCATGCTTCTTGCTTTGAATGCAAGAGACCCACTGCTTGGAAGTACTTCTGTCTTTCCCGGTTGTTACCTCTCTTAAGCCTCTTTTCAGACATAATTTCCACCAGAGAAATTCTCCTCACCAACACTCCTGTATCATTCTCTGGGAAATATCTGATCCTTTATATTTACATTGTGGCTATTAAGCATGCAGTAAAATCTTTATTAAAGTACTTATCTATCTTTGTTACTAGAGGAGGAATTTGTCAAGCCTATGCCTTAGTCATTGCACAAGTACCTCATTTAGCGAAGCTCCTAGTACATAGGAGACAAAGTAATTTTACCCTATTGTGTCACACAAAATCCATGAAATTGACTTCCCATCTAGTGTTATTTAAAAATAAATAATTCTATGATAGAATTATGTGATGTTAACGTATAATATATAAATGTTGTGGCATTCACAAGTATCCATATTCAGAGGTAATAGTAATAAGGTATACAGAGAATATAAAGTGTGATTATGAGATACAATGAATTATGAGATATATGTGAGAATCACAATGGAATATAAGAGATATGATGAAATCAAAGGGAAAATTTATTTTTATTTTCTATTGCCTACAGTGTTTACCTTGTTGTGGCTTTAAGATTTACATTTACAGACATACTAAGTTACAACTTCTATTGTGCAATTGGTTATCCATACATGAAACTAGCCACTTGTAATTTAAAATACTACAGTAAGGTTTTTTTAATCATTTTCATTACCTTGAAAAAATAATTTTAAACTTATAGCTCTATTCAAGTACTCCAAACTTTAGTTTTAAGTAACTAATCTGTAACTAGACTTTTTCAAATGCAGGTAATGCAAAAATGGCATTCCATAGTTCCCAAAACATCACCATTCTGCCATGGAAACAGTAGTTAGGTGATACAATAACACTTTCCTCCTTCTTGTTACTTTTGGTCTGTAAATTAGGTTTGAAAACCACTTCTGACAAAGATCACTGACTAATACACAAATGAGTGCTACCTGGAAGTTAAACTATTACTCTTAGCCTGCGCTCTTCACACAAGACACAAAAGGCCCCTGAGTCATCCACTAAGCTAACATAAAACATCTCCCAACCCACTGTCACTTCAGTGCCAGCCCTGCTTAGAAAATCAGAACTACATCTGGGCAAAATTGCAGACTATTTGGAGCTAGCAAGGCACTTTATAGTTCCTGGATTCCTTAAAACCCACACATCAGCCTTTATCCTCCTCTGAAAGCGCCATTGCTACACTAGATGCCTGCTTAAGAAGATCCTTGGCACTGTTTGGAAGGTTGTGACTCTATCTGAATTGTGTTTCGCTGCCCTCTCGGTGGTTTCGCTATTTCACACCACAGGGTTGGCCCTCTGTGTTTCCTCAGGGTGTGAAATGGAAAAATGTAATGGCCATCCAGGTACAGGAGCCTCGCTGTGAAAATTCTGGTCCTTTTCACAGTATTCATCAAGAAAAATTGGTTTTCTGGCAAGTCATTTTTAAAAGTAGACATTAGTACACTTGCTGGTATGTTTTTGGTAGTTTTCTATGTACTGTTACCTGTTTTGACTTCACTCATTGACATACTTTGTCTATTCTGTTCCTTGGCTATACTTTTTTTTAACAAATGCAAGGATAGCTTCTTATTCACCACTGGTCTATAAATTAATATAGGTAAAACTGTATTTCCTTAATGTTTCTTTTATTTATTTATTTATTTATTCTTTTACCTACTGGTATAGTTTACCATTACATGTACATTTCAAGAAATTCCTTATCTACTGATTAGAAAATGTATCATGTCCACACCCTGTGCTCTGTATTACTATTATGAGGACAATATGCAATGTGTCAATTATTGCGAATGTACTACTAATGTGTTGTGAAACTATCACATTGATATTTCTTATTAAAAGTAATTTAGAAAAGAAATTCCTTGTCTAATGTTCCTATCTAGTGTGAAATCCAACAGCATCAGAGACGGGCAACTTTTGAGCAGATGCCTGTTTCCTAGCCATTTGCTCATTCATTCAGCAGTTATAAAGCATTATCTCTTGCCAAGTAGAGTGTTCGGAGAAACTGCAAGAAAGGTATGGATGGTGAGACCATAGCTAGATGGATAGATATATGTTAACCACAACATAGCAATAGAAGTGATAAACTCATTTTACAAATAGGCAAAGCCACTGTGCGCATATGTCACAGTTTTCTCAACACACCTATCGCAGAGGTCTGCTGAATCCAGCTGAGTGCGCTTTTTCCTTGACAGTTTTTATTATCTAATTGGATTAATCACGTTGTTCCTTGGGATTTATTTCCAAATGAAGTACTGATACTAAACTACAACATTAGCTTTGCAATTGAGCTTTGACAATATTATGCTACTTGAAATAAACCAGTCACAAGGTGATTAAATTGTACACTTGAAATGGTTGAATTTTATATGTGCAGAGAAATTATATGTGCAGAGAAATTATGTTAAAATACATGGACAGGTACACACACGAATGTGAGTTAAGAAAAAAATGTAAAAATTTATTAATCCAGGTTGTTAATTTTTAGATCTGATACTATAAAGAGTTTAGAGAGCACCTGCCAGATAGTTCAGTGGACTGAAGCACCTGCTTAGGAAGAATGCAGCATGCAGGGATCGAGTCCCAGGCTTGCTGTGCCAGCCCCACCCCCAGGATGCCCTGAGATAGTGATTGAGACTGGGTGTGGTGGTTCATGCCTGTAATCCCAGTGCTCAGGAAGCTGAAAACAGGAGAATTGCTATGAGACTACAAGTCCAATCCACATAGTGAGACCCTGTAGACACTGTAGACCCTGTCCCAAATATAAAAAAGGGGGTAGGGCTGGGGAGATAACTCAGGAGCACAAGTGCCTGTCTGGGAACTGCAAGGTCCTGAGTTCGATCTCTTGTTCCGCAAAAAGATAAAGGGAGTTTAGAGAATTTCAAAATGTTTTCAATTTAGTTTACTTATACAATTAACTGGGGAAAAAATAAATTAGGTTAACTTATGTTAATTTTAGGCTGATTTGTATAATTCATATATTAAATGTTGAAAAGAAAATTTTAAAATATTTTGGTTTAGGTTGGTTAGGTCACATGCCTTAGATAATTATGTGATTATGCACTTGTATCTCAAACATTGAGAATAAATCATTAATACCGACCAACAAATTATAAAATGTTTATTTTGCTTTTGCCTCCTATTATATACCTTAGCAAATATATAACTGAAACTGTAAAAATCATTGATTTGATTTTCTAGTATAGCAAAATTTTGTAGAAAATAAAATAGCAAAAATGTTTCAAGTTTAATTGCAAAAGCAGGCCATACCAGATGACAGCCTTTTTCTTTCTTTCTTTTTCCTTTTCGTACTGGTAGTCGAACTCAACCTTGCACCTACCAAGCAGCACTTATGCTGCTGAGCTGTATCACCAGCTAGACTGAGGTATATCCCCAGCTGATAGTTTTGTCTTGTAGACTGATTACTGGACGGTCTGAAACGCACTTCAGTAGGCCAGGGAAATAACTCAGTGGAATAAACACTTGCCTGGCAAGCACAGTGTCCTGAGTTCAATCCCTGGTACTGCAAAAGAAAAAAAAAATGCCCTTCAGAGACTCACATATTCAAGGCTTATCCTTCAGTGGGTTGCTACCGAAAGTTATGAAGCCTGTAAGAGCTGGGGACATTGGGAAGAATAATGTTAGAGGGTCTGTATCCACAAGGAGACCATGGAACTCCGTCTCTCTTAATGTCTGGCTGCCATGAAAGGACCAATTTACTGCATTATACTGTGCTGTCTCACCACAGACCCAACAACAGTGGTACAAAAGCCATAAAAAGAAACCTGCAAAGCAGGAAGCCAAATTAAAGCTTATCTTGGGTATTCTGTTAAAGTAATGGAAAGCTGAGTAAAATGTTGATAAATATTGATTCATTACCACCAACATGTCCTTTATTTATTCCAATATTTAGGACTGCATAGATGACATGCACAAACATAATGGTATAAATAAGTTGGGTCTTAATATGACCCATATATTCTATTCTTGACTAAGGCATTAAAGGATAAGCTGCTGTCTTTGACACATTATTAATCTAGTAGAACTCATTCTACCAAATGAGTGGCTAGAGATGGGAATATAAATATCAATACTAGTCAGAGGAAAAAAGACATGAGAATACATCACCATTTCTAAGAGCAGTAAGTATGTCATTCTCTAATAGTGAAACAGATGGTCACATCAGAAATTGCTAGTTAATCAAGATGTAAACAATTTGTTAATACAAAAAACTCAGCTATTTCAACACTGTCCCTTGTTTTTAGCAATTTTCTAAAGGGACTGAGACTATGTAACAAAAACTTAAAAGAATACTAGAAATAGTATTTGATATATACAACTGAATTATTCTAGCCATTCTGACTCATATCTTTTGTCACCTCATTGATTGTAAACAAAATTTCAAAGATTTTTTGCTCAGAAAAGCATAAGGAAGGGTGTCAGATAGCTCAGTGAACTAACACACCTGCTTGGGGAGGCACAGGGACCAGGGATCAGTCCCTGGTGTGCGATGCCAGGCCCATCCTGAGGTGTGATTGAGACTGGGCATGGTGACTCTCTCCTGTAATCCCAGTACTTGGAAGGTTGAAACAGGAGGATCACTGTGAGTCTGATCTGTGTAGAGAGACTTGATAGACTTTGCTCTAAATACATAAAAAAGCATAAATATCTGAACATGAAGACTTTTCCTTTAGCTTTAGCTTTCAGAAGTTTAGTCTTTGTTTGGGCAAGAATTCTTTCACATTTACTCGATCATGTGTTCAAATTTTGATTCTGCAGGTTGATATCTTTTGCAAATTTAGAAATTTTTCAGTCAAATTTTCTTTAAATATGTTCTCTATTATTTTTTCTTTAATCTTTATTTTTGTATTTATTTAGTACAGGGTGTTGCCACACAGCTCAGACTCAGTGATTCTCAGCTTTCCCAGCATTAATATTACCATACCCAGCACAGTGCACCAGGATTCTAGGGCCAGCATAGCATGTGGTACTGAGGACTGAACCCAGGCCCTTCTACATGCCAGGCAGGTGCTTAGACTCCCAAACTATCTCTCCAGACCTCTTCTCTATTAGTTCTCTGTCCTTTTTCTAGAACTGTGATTATAGCAGTGTTAGATTTGTTAAATTTTTTACATTATTTTTCTCTTTTTAAGATTTCATAACTTCTATTGTATTATATTCCAGTTCACTGGTTATTCTGTTTCCTCTTCCTGTTGCTAAATCTGTCTATCCTGCAATCTACGTGGGTGTTTGCATTCTCAGTTCTAAAATTTCCATTTCGTTTCTCTCATTTTATTATTTCCTAAGTGATAGCCCACTCAGGGATCCCAAGGGACATTTACACAGGCGAGATCCTCAGGTCAAAGAGCATACGTATGCAAGATATCAGCATCCACACGAGGCAACATGGAGGAGAGAAGAGCACAGAGCTATCTTCATCGTATAATCCTCAGATTTGTTGTCATCACCTATTTCCCTTCTTACATGCTGGTCTCCCTGGCACATGAATAGCTGTCCATTGCAGAGTCCTAGCTATATAACTGTGCCCCATTGTGAACCTGCAATGATGATAGGGTCCTGTCCTCAAAGCTGTCCAAAACCATCCTCACAGGCCCCAAACTTTGACTCGGTCTGAGCAGTTCCTCACATCTCAGCCCTTCAAAGGTCAGGGGAGAGTCATCTCTTGAGAGTATCCCATAATGGAAACCTCTGCACAAATACCACAACAACAATCCGAGGAACAACAGAACACTACCAGCCCCATTCACATCACAGTGCAGTATGACCATCTCACACCAGATAGATTGCAGAGATTCGTACCACTGCGAAAGGGACTCTTGGGCCAGGGAGACAGCTCAATAGAATAAGTGCTTTTCTGGCAAGCACAAAGTCTTGATTTCAATCCCAATACTGAAAAAAAAAAAAAAAAAACTTCATGTGAGAGGGGCTCTTATTATAAGCAGGACTCTGATGAGCAGAGGCCTCTGTATCTATCTCTTGCAAAGCTTCCATACGTATGTCCAGTAGTCAGGGTTATAAATTCAACACTCTACATGGAAGTAGATACAAGTTCCACCCTCATTGCAATTCACAAGTCAAAAGCCATGGGGTTTTGCAAAACCATTTTCCTCATTTGAATAGTTTTATGAGCAACATTGAAGCCTGACTATAACATTTGAGGCCTGGGCCATATGTTGAGCAAGAACTCCAACCTGATTGGGTTGAGTTTATGGTCCTGGACCTCAGCAATATCAAGGCCATCAGATAAAGTCACCAGGTTATCCATTTATAATGGTGCCAACTGTGTGATACACAGCATCTCAGTTATGGGTGTGTCTGTAAGGGTGGATCTGATAGTGGAAATCTCCAAGGGCAGTGGACTGTCCAGTGGACTGGTAGATCTAGCCAACCTGTGATGCCACAAACTCATAGTGGCTCTGATAGATCAGGACTCAAAGTTTCTCAGGCACCCTGCCACAAATATGGTCCATGTTAGTTTCCCAAGCACCTTCCCACTAAACTCTCCCTTAGCCCTAAGCAGAGCCAAGCCCCAAACCACACAAAAAGTCCACCTGACTTTGACCTGGACGAGAACCACAGAAACTCTCCTTTGTGAACATCTAAAGTCCCCCACAGACCAGCTCGCCCTGCCAAGATTAGCTTTCCTTCAGCTATTCCAGACCACACACACACACACACACACACACACACACACACACACACACATACACACACACACACCCTCTTAAAGCCCTGTACTTTGCCTTGTTCACTGCTGTCTTGTTCTGCTAGACAGCTAGCCTCCTTGCTACCCCCAATAAATCTTCTGCTCATGTCAGAATACCTGGTCTGGTTGATTGCATGGGGCCATACCTAACATTTAGTGCTAAAACCCAGGAGGGACGCCAACAAAACCCATCCCTCCCTACCAGGCCTTTGCCTGGTTGACCACCAGCCCTTCTGAGCAAACCACGAGCCTCATATCTCCTTTGCTGACCTAAGCAGCTAAAACTGTGTGTCTCCCTCATTCAACCCATTTTAAAATATGAACCTTTCCCCTTGTCCATTTTGTTGGGCGGGGGCAGAGGGAGGCTTAGAAGGCCGTTTCTCCCCCAGGACTTGCTGCCTACAGTCACTGTCTCCAAGAAGCTGCCTACAGTCACTGTCTCCAAGACTCCCTCTTCGACTTTAGCCCAGATGGGATCGCTTTCTGTGCTTTCATTTTCTCTTTCCTTCTCTACACATCTTGAACATAAATGTCATTCCCTGACGGCTCACTTGCTTCTGCCTCCAAAGCTCTTCTGTGCCACTCCTTCGACTCAAACCTGGGATGGACCGCCTCTAAATTCCTTCAGGGTTCCTTCCAGGATTTCTCCAACACCAATATCCTTTTCTGCTCTTTCATTTTCTATTTCATCCTAACTTGTCCCTGTGAGCAGTTATCTCTACTCCGGGCAGATCATCTCCCTGCTGTATGGTTGTTGGCCAGGCCTGACCCCACTCTATGAGGTCCTATCGACACTCCAAGCTGCTCCTTCCTGCCACTTGCCCTCCTCAGTGCCTAGAGATGCCTGCTGGAGGGCTTTGGCTCCACATCCCTTTTGGGACACCCACAGCACGATCATCCCCTTCAGCCTTTTTTCACATGCCCCCCCCCCCCGACTCTGTCTTCTTACCACTATGGGCAATTCTTCTTCAATAACCTCTCAGAACTATTCTTCTGTCTTAGACTGTCTTAAGTCTGTCTTTAGAGGAGTTGGGGAGATAGCTCAATAGAATAAGCACTTGCCTACCAAATAGAAGGACCTGAGTTCAATCCCCGGTCCAGCCAAAAAAAAAAAAAATCTGTCTTTAGGGGTCCCTTAGGTTTCTCCAACCTCAAAGTCCAATGTCTAGCTTTTCTGTTCCAAACAACCTGGCCACAGCACAAATAGTACAATAAGACTACCTGGTCCTATCAAGGAACTCTCAATTATGAAACCTTCATTAATTTAGCTAACCATTGTCGCTGGAATGAGAAATAGTCCAAGGTCCCCTACATCCTTGCCTCTTCTCCCTCCACAACCACCCAGAACCCTGCCCATCTTACAGCACCCAACAGATCCTCTTAGCCAAAGCCCCTACTGAGCCCCCACCTACCTTGCAACTCAGATAGGCAGTATTGACACTCCTGGGGACCAAACTCCCCCAGTCCTGAGCCCCCTGCCTATTGACTGAGCTTCTCTCCTCTGGAACCTGCCTACCTACTGCTGCAAGCCTGCATCCAACATTGCTCTACCTCAAACAGTCCAGGTGAGACTGTAGCTGTTTATAACAGGTGAGCTGAGTCCCATCAATGTTTCTTCCCCCAGATTGAGGGCAAGCTGTCTCCAAAGTCTTTGGCAAAGGGTCACTACCCTTGCATCCTGTTAAGGACAAGTGGTTCCCCTCCCAGTCCCAAAACCATGGGGCCATGTTCAAATTTCTCTCTGTCCAGGGCTAGAATACACTGTGCTCAAATTCCCTGATAGACGGGCTGAGGCAACACAACCTTGCCTGTCCCTGAGGATTCCCCCAAGTTCTAAAGCCCAACTCAGATCATTCAGTCACCATGGAAAACATTCATTCCCCATGCCCTAGAGAAAAAAACTTTCAACCCCTTTAAACTCCTGCTGTTTCAGCCACAAGTGCTCAAAAATTCATTAAAAGCTTTCACTTGCTCTAAAGATATGGCTCCCTACCATACCAGCAGCCTGCCCACCCTTCTCTCTTTCTCTATCAGATCAGATTCCCCTTTGTTGCAAGCCACAGAGCCAACGTGCCAGCCACCGCCCCTGCTACAGCTGCTACTGCCTGCTGCGACAGGCACCCGCTCCCCAGTGCCTTCACCACTGGCTGCTACTGACCACTACCGTCTGCTGCAGGAGCCTCCACTGCTGCTGCTTCATCCCTGAGCTCTTAACTTTCAGGGTCTAGAGAGATATCTTACTCTCTCTTCACTCCCTCTCAGCCCACCTTTCCTTTCCACCCCCTTCCAGTTACAGAAACAACTCATAACACTTGTTGCCCCCAACAGCGGTGTGCCCTTCCTCCTGCTATCAAGCTGATCACAGGATAACAGCCCATCCCTCCTGCGCTTTCCGTTTGAGCCTGCTGCTTGTCCTCACTTGCCCTGCTCTGCAGCCACTTCAGCAGACAGTCTCCTGTTACAGCCACAACAAAGAGGCCCTATGTCACACAACTTCTCACCCCTAGCTTTGCAGGCTTCTTGCCAGCCTGCACGTTCAGGACTTGTGATTTGTCAGTGCTCCTCTGTGGTGATGTGCCTAATCCTCATACTTCCCTCAGTTTACTTGCTTCCATTCAAACTTGATAACTAAAAACAAGAGGTTTTCATGTTATTCAAATTTTTATGAGATCTCTGCTGACATACAGAAGTTCTGACTAGTCCTTCATAGTTACAAACTTAAACAGGTCACTAATATGTTTGAGTGCACTCTGATTTAATAAAGATGTTCATGCCTACCGTATATGTGTTTATATGTCATTGTGTCAACAGCTGGTCTTTGTATTTGAGCTCTAAGATTAAAAGCATGCTTTCTTCTGAGTTATGAACTAGTCTTAAATAATATCAAAATTAATTTACAATTAATCAAAAATCATTAAAATGGGGAGAGACTGGGCTGGCCTGATAGCTCAGCAGACTGAAGCACCTGCTTAGGGGTGTGCTGAAACAGTGATTGAGACTGGGCATGGTGGCACGTACCTGAAACCCCAGCACCTTAAATAGGAGAATCACTACGGGTCTGATCTGTGTAGTGAGACCCCAGAGACTCTGCAGACCCTGCCCTAAAAGCAGAAAACACAAAACAAAAAAGAATGAGAAGGGATTTTTGAACAGGATTCTTGATTGGTGCATAGAGGGTGGCCAACCTTTGTTCACCTGAGGAGCAGCCCCAATACTCTTCTTAGAAAATGCCCCTACTAATTTGGTATTAGTTAAAAGCAAAAAAAAATAAAATAAAATGATGCATTTTCATAAAAGTTGCTACCTTAAATATATTCATGCCTTTCTCTTATGCTCCAGATATTTATAATAAGAAGTTCATGTCAAGCTAACATAAGGTCATCAGTCAAATGATAATTTTCTAACAAACATTTATGCCATTACATTTAGAGATGTCTGAACAAAATGATAATTTCATCTGTTATGACTGTTAAGCGACACTACTATGCATGACTGTTGATGTCAAAAGTCCTGTGTAAAAGTTTAACTATTGTCTGTTAACATCCTACAGGAATTTAACTGCTAAACTGTCCATAGTTGTTAAGAAATAACAGTTCTTATTTTAAAGTGTTTGATACTCAGATAAAGTTCTAATAATCACGTACTAATATACCCAGATTCTCCTGAAGAAACAATTGTCTTAATTTCTATTTACTGTCCTGATCTGCTCCTAACATTCATGCCAAGCTAAAAAGACAAGTCTTGATGTCAAATCCCACAGGGAAATTTCTTAGCCTGACTTTCTGTGTCTTCAACAATAGAAACTAAAATTAACTCCACACAAGTGCCAACTTTTGGCTGTGACACTCAGGGCTCCCATTGAAGTAGAACCTGGACACCTGAACAGTGCTGCCCCCCAAGATCGCCCTGGCAAGTACAGTGATGTACACTGGGCCTGTTCCTTCTACAAGCTCAAGGGCCACTGAAAAAGTGACTGCCCTGTCCTCCAAAGACTGGGTAAGTCAACCAATTCTCCTTTGCTCACAGGCAAGTCAGTATAGCCAGATCCATGAATGCTTGACCTGCTAGGTCTTGCCACTAAAGAGGAACAACAGAACTTGGGGTCCGTGGCCGATATCAAGGTATCTATGTCAGAGTCCCAAGTCTTGCTGAACATCTCAGATGTAAATAAATAAATAAATAAATAAATAAATACTCTGTTCTAGGGCCAGCCAAATAGTGCAGCAGATTAAAACACCTGCAAGCAGGGGCTGGGGCTGAGACTGGAACTCTGGGCCTGCCATACTGGCCCTGCCTAGGACATACTAGGACACTGAGACAATTGAAACTGGGAGTAGTGGTGCATGCCTATAATCCCAGCTTTTGTGAGGCTATAAACAGGCAAATCACTATGAGTCCAATCTAGTAGCAAGGCCCTGAGCACCCTGTAGACCCTTCCTAAAAAATACAGAAAAAAAAAGAAAAAAGAACAGCAACAACTAAAAAAACCTCCCTTTTCTTGTAGACTTTTGTCTACTCATCTGCCAAGGAGCTAGCTTACAATCAGGCCAGCCTAGCACAGGATCTCTGTCCCTACTCAACCCTCTCTCAGCTATTTTTGTCTGTACATCCACGGCCTATTGTCCTGTGACACTTTCACAGGCATGCAAAGCAGCATGCATTGCTGCAGGCTGTTTCTCCAGCAGGAAATTCGGGCTCTAGATTTGCTTCCATAACTATAATCAAAACTCATCAGGGTGCTTCTGCTTCCCTTGTTCTTGTCCAAGACCTCAGGAAATCCGTCATCATCCACAGTGACAGGATAAATGACAGTGTGATCATCCAACCAAAACCATAGCAAGCCCACATACATCTGTAACTGACAAATGTCGTGGGTCTAGGATATGTTTGCACCTTATCAATAATAGCATCATGAATTACTTTTGTCTTACCCAACCAAATAACAGCCACAATTTTGACAGATTAACCAGGTTCTTGGACCCGGTCTTCATTCAGAGCTTACCCCCATGCCAGCAAAACCTCTTTCAGGTTGCGTATGGTGGCTTCCAAATCTACAAAGCAATCAGAGATTAATGTAATATCAACGTAATGAAGAAGTGACACATAATGTGGCTTGGTCCAGGTGGCCAAGACCTGAGCCGGCAGGCTAAGACAGAGAGTAGGGCTATGCAGATAGCCTTGCAACAACACTGGAAGATCCACTTTCAGCCTTCCCACGTGAAGTTAAATTGATCCTGTCAGGTGCAGTAGCAGTGGAGAAGGCATTGGACAAATCCACATCAGAATGGTATCAACCCAGCCTCAGCATGAGACAAGCCATCAAATCTGCAATGTGAGGCATCACCACCATGCATCAGAGGAGTCACCTTACTCAATCCATGGCAATCCACAGTCATTGTCTGTGTCCCATGTGGCTTCTGCATGGGCCATACCAGAGAGTTGAGGGGCTCTGTACATGTAGTATAACCCCTGCTTCTTCTAATTTCAAGATAGTCTGTCCTAACTCCTCATGGACTCCAGGTAGCTTTGCATGCACATACATATGGCCTGCTGTGGATGCCCTAAGACTATGGTTTGAACTATGCAAATTTGCAACTGGAATTATGGTGCCTAGCTGAGCACCAGTCAGTATATCCATCCCCAGTAAATACTCAGCAATCAGGGACACATAGGCATCCCTGGATACCCAAAGTCACCTGGACCTTCCAGACCATGATTTAGTGACCTCCATACCCTTCTATGCATGCAGTAGGGCATGTAAAAGGTCTAAGTTAACATATATTAGTATTGACTTTCTCCAGTGTACACTGCACAATTTTGGGGAACCAGCAAAAGTAAATTCTATATGTGTCTTTGGCCTCAAGGGGCCCCCAAGGCCTGAGTACCTTGCTTGGTTTCCTAAAGGAGTAAAAAGGGCCATTACCACTTCTTCCTGCTTCACCATCATGCCTTGGACTATCATCTGGTACTGCAGCTCAGCATATAACTGTTCCTCCAGTCAGCAGCACATCCAAAAGCAGTTCAGCTAATCATCTGTGGCTAGGCCAGCAGCCAACAAGTCCATCCAGGCCTGGAACCAACCAACCTTCAATGATCCCATAGCCCTGTTTGCCAGGGACAATCACTTTCCTCTTTGCTGGTAGAGTTTTTATAGGTCTTCCTTACCTTGGGGCTTCACTTCCACACCCCACAGTGTGAACATCATTTGCCACATTCCCATTCACAGAGCGCAGTTACTAAGTCTAGACATGTTGTCCATTTAGTAACTTGCTCCAGCAGATTACCTTCATTCTTCCAGACCAAGTGAGTCACTGCCATCAGCCAATTTATCACAGTCTCATTGATTACTTCTGATGCCATCATCTGCACACGCAGAACTTGTGTCATAGAGAGGGTCCCAGCTATGGTGGTTATTTAGGACACTTCCTATGGCCCTAACTGTTTATTATCATCTCCATCCTCCCATAGCCATAGCAACCATCCGAAGACTGTTTCAGTCACCTTCTATTTTGTTTTGCCAGCTCTTGCAGCTCCCTGGCCACAGAGGTCATGTACATTGTATGCCATATAGTAATAGGTAGCCCTCCTAGTTCTACTCTTTGGGGTTCCACTACCTCCACTTTTTAACAAATGGCCAGGCTAATGTGTATAAGTACGGGACTTTTCCAGGGATTTTCTCAGACATGAAGATTTATGACTCTAGAAGCACTGCTGATGGAGGCAGCGATTCCCACACCTCACAATATGAGCTCTGCATTAACCAGACACTGCTCAGAGTTCTCCTCAATCTGTTGCACCATGTGTACTTGGACATGGCCATCTGCCTCTTGATTTACATGGTGGAAGAGAGTGAAGAACAGCCAAAGTGCCTGTCCTGCCTCTTATAGTAAGAGGGAAGAATTAGCCTATCACTTCCAAGACTTGCAAGACACCCCTGGGCTCCAAATGGACTATTTCCCAGTGCTCTGGGGTTGTCCAGGTTGCTAAAAAGTGGCTACACATAAAAATGATGAAACCAGGGTCACTTATCAGCCATGCCCGAAGGTGTCCTCTTGCCTTCAGGTACTGTTTCCATGGCTACCATGAAATCACTTGCCTCAATGTCCTGCTGACTCCATCAGCTGTAGGCCCACTTGGGTCAACCCAGAGGATATATCCACAGGTGAGGTCCCCATGTCAAATAAGTCACATGGGCAAGACATTGGCAATAACAGCAGGCAACATGGAACACAGTAGAGCACAAGAGCCACCTGTATTGTTATTGTATAATTTTTGTACACGTTGTTATCACCAGTTTACAGTCTTGCACTGTGAACTCACTGACACATGCATAGCTGTCCATTGCTGAGTCTTGCTTATACAATTGTGCCTCCACTGTGTGCCTGCATTGACAACATAGTCATCTCCTGAGAGCTGTCCAGAAGCATCCTGTCATGTCCCAAGTTTTGACTCAGTCTTAGCAGTTCCCCACCCTGAGGCTTTCTACCCTATCATCTATTTTTTTTTTTTTTTTTTTTTGTCTTTTTGAGACAGGGTCTCGCTATGCAGTTCAGGCTGGCCTTGAGCTCACTTTTGTAGCCCAGGCTGGTCTTGAACTCGCACCGATCCTTCTGCCTCAGCCTCCCGAGTGCTGGGATTACAGGCGTGAGCCACCACGCCCGGCTCTATCATCTTGTATCAAATGAACATATGATAGATCAATAAATCCTTTTCTAATATGACTACTTCAAAATCTTTGCATCTTTCAGTACTGGCATCTATCAGTCTTCTTTGTTGACTATGGGATTTTTGGATCCTTTGAATAATGAAGACATTTGATTGAAACATGCACATTTTTATTTTATGATACGAGACTCTAAATACTATTAAAATGAGTGCTTTTTTTGGACCGTATGCAGGCAGAAAAGATAGACTATGACGTATGACTGCTGATTGGAGGTAGAAACCTAGATTGCCCGTTCCTCATTGAAACTGCTCAGGGTTAGGAAATTTGTCTCCCTGTGTGATCTCTCTTAGTACTGTGTTCTGTGCCTTTATAACTACTGAGCAGTGTTAAAGTTGTGATTGTCTATTCAGCATCCTCTGACATCACTCAAAAGTTCTACATTGACATCCCAGGGTGAAAGGTTTCATTACCAGTAGAAGATGAAAGTCTCAGTGCTACATGGGGTCTTTTCAGATACTGTTCTAGTAGGTGACATTGGAGCACCTTTCTAGGGCCTCACATGGGTCTAAGTCGAGACTTGCCATTTTGCTGATATGAATAGAAATAAAGTCAACTTTACTTTTCCTGATAGTTTTATTTGCTTTTTTAAATTTTTATTTTTTAAATGTATTTAGTATAGGGCCTATAGAGCCTCACTACATAGACCAGACTCAAAGTGATCCTCCTGTTTTCAGCCTCCAAAGCACTGGGATTATAGGCATGTGCCACCATACCCAGTCTCAGTCGCTGTCTCAGTGTGCCCTGGAGGCGGGTCCATCACAGCATACAGGGGATGGTACCTTGTTCCTGATTCAGCCTAAGCAGGAGCTTCAATGTACTGAACTACCTGGATGGTCCTTTATTTGGTTTTGGCTTAGCTTTACCACAGTGTTTATTATCTAAAAATGTCTGGTTTGTTAGGTTGCAATAGATTCTCTAGCTAGAGAGAACAGGCATTGTTGAAACTGTGTCATTTATATGCACCTCCTGGGATTTTCGGCTTCTGGATTTTTAGTCCAAAATATGGAATATTTGAGAAAAAGAAAACCAATAAACTCACCACTTTTTGATATTTATGTCTCAGTATACCTAACCAATCCATCTTCTCAGTCATTCAAAATGTTTTCATTTTTGAAAAGTCTTAATTTAATTTAGTGAAAATAACAGAGAAAAGTATATGTATTATCTTTCCAAAAACACAGATCTGATTTCTAAAAATATACAAGTTCTAAATTAATTCAAATTTGGAATTTTAAAATAATACAAGTTTAAGAAATTTGATGAGGGGCAGGAGAGACAGCTCAGGGGTCTAAGCAACCGCCTAGTAAGCATAAAGACTGAGTTTGATCCTTGGTGGCACATAACCTGCAGAACCCTAGCGGTGCAATGCTAGACCTGCAACCAGGGGTAGTGGCGCGTACCTGTAACCCCAGCCCTGGAGAGCCTGATACAAGAGGATCCCTACGAGTCCAAGCTTTGTAACGAGACCTTGTACTAAATGCATGAATTAAAGACTTTTAAAAATCAGAAAGAAAAAAAAAATAAAATAAAATAAAATAAATAAAATAAAATAAAATAAATAAAATAAAATAAAAATCAGAAAGAAAGAAATTTGAGGAAACATGGTAAGACAGCAGAGCGCTAAGCAACAGAGAAAGAGCTTCTCTAAGAGTCGCCATTCAGACCCTGGATATAGCAATGTGGGGAAGAGAAGAAAAAGGGAGGTGAATCTCCACAGATTCAGGAAGAACTGAGGAGTGATCTGAAGCCCACGGAGAGGATGGAAGAGAAAAACTTCCGCAAAGAAGAAGTACCCGACAGCACCTTTCCACGGAGAGGCACAGCAGTGCGGGGAGGACTCTGCTTCATGTCACGGCAGACATGAAGGGCTCGGGAGCTGCTGGTGAGTGCCAAGGGCTCAGTCGTGCACTCAAAACAACAGTTGGCAGGGACCCACTCTGGGAGAGAGACCACAGAGCTGGGAACTCAGAGCAGCTGCCCACCCAGCTAGCAGCTCCCACCTGGGCTCAGGACTGCAGAAGGTGCGCTGCCAGCTACAGCCTGCCAGCAGGTGCAGGCTCGCTGGCTTTCGGGGATAAATCAACATAACTTAAGGATGCCAGTCTTCATATGTTGTTTACCAGCGACAGCAGAGACAAACCTGGAAGTGGAGTTTTTGCAGTTGCTTTTCCCTCTCTCTCTCTCTCTCTCTCTCTCTCTCTCTCTCTCTCTCTCTCTCTCTCTCTCTCTCTCTCTCTCTCTCTGTCTCTCTGTCTTGCTCGTCTTGTTCTCTCTATTGCCACAATTTAACTTTTTATATTGTGTTGCTTTATTTTGTTTCTTTTATTTCTCCACTGTTTGAACTTTATT
Source organism: Myocastor coypus (assembly GCA_004027025.1). NCBI lineage: Eukaryota > Metazoa > Chordata > Mammalia > Rodentia > Myocastoridae > Myocastor > Myocastor coypus. Next base: position 8,807 of record PVJA010015084.1, on the reverse strand, counting down.
TAGATTAGTATAAACATGGTGTCTAGCCTCTTTGTGGCTGTGGTTTTGTTCAGTGCATAAGTACTAATATGTTGCATTTTCCTTGTGATTTAATGGCAGAAACTGTTGCATTTCTTCTTTAATTTCATCTCTGGTTTTGCAAGAGGGCACTTTTTTAATTTTCATGTCTTTATGAAGTTCTTATTTCTTTTTCTATTTATTTCTAATTTCACTGCACTATGGTTTCAAGATATGAATGGGATAATTTCAGTTCCTTTTAATTTACTTAAGTATATTGTATGAGTCCATGTGGTCTACTTTGGAGAATGTCACATATACATCTTATAAAAATGTTTGTTTTGTCTTGTTAGGTGAATACTCTGTAGTTATCTACAAAGTCCATTTGTTCAAAAGAAGAGGCAATTCATAATCTGGGGGAAATGACAGATGCTCCTCAGACAAAGATTTACTATAAAGAATAAAAAGAATTCGAATAAATTAGACATCCCAAATTTAAAATCCCAATCTAAAAATGGGCATGGGAGATGAAAAAAGAGTTTACAAATTAATACAAATAGAAAATAAATACATGAAAAAATTTCAACATCACTGATCATTTGAGATATGGAAAGTAAAACAATACTGAAATTTAGCCTTATCCAGGAAAAATGATTATCATCAAGAAATCCATGAATAGCAAATTCGGAGAGGCTATATGGAGAAAAAGGAACACTTTTCCACTGTTTGTGTGAGGGTAGGCTGGTGCCACCACTGTGGAAATCATTGTGGAGATGCCTCAAAATTAAGACTAGAGATCCCATTTGACCTAGAAATTCCCCTTTTGAATATCTTCCCAAAAGAATTATAAACATCATACCACAGTGATACATGTTCACCCATGTTTGTAGCAACATAATTGTAATGGCTAGATCTTAAAAACAATCTGAATACCCATCCACTGTGGAATGGATAAAAAGGTATGGTATTTTTTCGTACTACTCAGCTATAACAAAAATAAACTTAAATTCTTTTGTAGGTAAATGGATGAAACTTGAGATCATAATCATATGTGAAATAAACCAGACTAAAATAAGTAAACATCAAATTGCCTGCTATTGTCTTCCTAATGTGAGACAATGAAAGAATAAATGTGAATTCAAATGCACAATTGACAATGTAAAGGAAAGAGAAGCTGGCTTAGAGGAGTGAGGAAAGAAATGGAAGGAAAGAAAACCAGAAAAATAAAGATATACAAGGGAGATAGCAGTAGAATAAGTACTTGCCTGGCAAGTGCAAGGTCCTGAGTTCAATCCTCTGTACCACAAAAATAAATAAATAAATAAATAAATAAATAAATAAATAAGATATACAAAAGACAATTAAAATAATTATAGTACTAATTTCTCTCAGTTCATTGAATGGGTAGGTTTGTGCTAATATTGTTTGGACAGTTACATACTGATAACTCATACTCTGTATAATTAATTTAAAGATAATAGCACACAGCGTATTATCCATTGCTACTCTCTCCTCATATTGCTTTAAAATATTGGAGCTATTTTTGTTTTGCTTTTTTTGTTTTTAAAATAAAAATTATAAAAGAAACTTGAAACATAAATGTGATTCACATTATACAGAAACATAACTTTTATTAAGATGTACTAATGTAAAAGTTTTCGGAAAACTAAAGTAAAATGAGGATAGAATAAAAAACCCACCACCTCAGGATAAGTAAAATCATGAAAAAATATGCTCAACATCTAAGTAATGAAAACAATTTTGACATCAATCTCATGTGCTACCCTAACTACAGTGGCCTAAATAACATACAAGACAAATTCTGATAAACTGTAAGAGGAGGAAAGGAGAAAGAAGCAAGCCAGCCACGACCTCATCAGCTGGAAGGAAAGGCGCCTGAGAGAAAGCTTGCAATACATAAAAACTGTGTGGTTGCTCCAAGAAAATAGAAATGAGATGGTAGATGACGCTAAGGATTGTGATAGCAGACTGTAATGTATGGTATCACCACAAGTCTGTAATTGTAAAGCTTGCAATTATGTTCAGTTACTAAAAATGAGGCAGCTAAAAATGGTCAAAACGTTGACTTCGTTAAAAATATTTTCTTCATCAGTAGTTTTTATGTCACAGTAAATTAAAACAACATGGGACAGTTATGCACTGACTTCTAAACCTATTGCTTTTTTTTCAGAATTTTAGGCAAACACTACTTGCTTTAAAGTTCTAAATAATTTTAAACGTATTTTTTTGTAATAGACTTTTTTCTTTTTTTCTTTCCTTCTTTTTTATAATATTATTACTTTTTAGATATATTTTAATCCATTATTTTTGATTAGCAGTTATTTAATGAATTATAAATTTTGTTTACCAGTTCACCTAAAGCAGTGTGGCTGCTGTTCAGGTGATGAACAATAACATTTTTAAACTGTATGTGTTCTAAGATGGTTTATTCAGTTGGTAAGCATTCACCATTTCTTAGCTTATTTTAATTTTATGAATTAAGTGCTTGTTTTCAAATAGCAAGGCAAGCATGACATACTGAACCACATTTTAAAGTATTTTTTATTTTATATTTCCATTGTAATTAAAAGTTAAGTCACTCTGAAGGCAGGGCTGGCACAAGCAAGTGGTGCTGGGGATCAAACTGTGGTCCCATGTAGCTACCTAAGCTTGCCTAAGCAGGCACTTTAGACCCCTGAGCTATCTCATTAGCCCCTTTTGATACTCTTAAGATTGAACATGATACTTTTTTATTTTCATGTAGTAAGACTGGATTCATGATAAAATATATAGATAACTTCAAGGAGACTCTTCAAAGAAAATCATACTGAGCTTTAATTTCTCAGTGGAGTACGTGTGCTGCTTTAACTGTCAGCTGCCTCTCTTCGCTGGGATCACCCAAGAGCATGTTTACCATAACTATCGCAAAGATGCACTGATAACATCCCAGGGACAAGTATAACTTCTTTTATTCATCGTTGAAGATTTTAGCTAAGGCTTAAAATTTGTTTGTCTCTAGAAGTTGCAATAGAATGTCCTGACAAACTTCAGTGTAATGGCACATGTCAGAAAGAAATTATATTGACCAAAAATATGGACTACCAACTGATCAGTACTAGACAAGACGGGAGCAGTAAAAGAATCTTCAATCATTGGCTAAAACGAACTAATGAAATCATTAATCATTAAATTTTACAATTTATTAAGGATTTAACATATTTAGATCTGATATAAACTTTTAAAATTCAAAAGTATTATCAATAATTAGAATAGTTACAATTGACTAATGAAGAAAAACAATAAAAAATAGCCTAAAATGTCACTTGAAAAACAAATACACTTAAAGGTGAATAAATCTTATCAACACTACTATAAAATTATTGACATGCTAAAATAGTAACTAGGAAAAGCATAGATTGATTATAAATATATAGATATTACTTAATTTATTATTAATAGGCATAGAGTTCAACTATTTTGTTTGTTTTTATTATGAATCCCTTTCATTATTGTACATTTGCCCTCTTTAACAGCACATTGAAAGATAAAGAATACATGTGGCTATAGTATGTTTTCCGGTATAAGAAAACAAAATTAATTGCTAACACAAGTACAATCTATGCTATTCATTTATTTCAAGTGTTGATACAGTCAAAGCGCAAAAGAAAAAAACAAATGCCAAAGACAGAAGAGGTTTAATTTCATTTGCTCAGTCATAATGCCTACAGCTTTTCCATAAACCCAAGTAGCTAAAACAATTTTATTTTCCCACAGAATATGAGACAAGTGAATTGATTAAGTTTGTGTGGACAGTGCCCACTGACAAATAAAGAATAAAATAAAGAACACTGGGCAAAATGAGATTTTCACTTAAGTCATTGCTTTCCAAATATCCCATTGCAGAATGATATTTTTTATTCTGATATTTTCTTCTTGTTTTTTCATGAACATGGGATAAAGTATCATTTAAGGGATTGTGAAAAAATTAAAGGAACTATTTTTCAAATGTCACTATAAATTTCAAGATGGTAACATCAAGGAACATTAAACCAACCCCAGATTCCATCAAAGCAGGCAGGGACACTCAAGTGACCACACAGCTCATGCGCCCAGGAAGCAATCTGGCAAGAACCATCAAGCCTCCCTTGCTCGCATTTACACTTGTGCCCAATTGTCCCTGCCTGCAAGACTAGAAATATAGACTCCTCTCCTTTTCCCTACTTTGATTATTTTCTATATACATAGTCTCAAAACTGAAAAAACATTCATTAGTGGTTATCTTTATGATACAGGATATGATAACTACTTTCTTCTTTTGGCTATTCTATATTTCCTGCAATGAACATTTATTACTTTTATGAGTGGGGGAAGAAAACAATAATAAATAATAAAGAAAACTGAGTCTCTAAACACACAGTTGGAAGCAATAAACTGAGTAGTATAGTACAATGTAGTAGAAAATTAGAAAAACATCACATTCTCACTTTCTCCAAGGTAGCACTTTGGAGAAGCAAAATTTAGGGCAGAAAGCAAAATTTTATGTCAGTTTGTATAGTTTTTTGGTCAACTTGTCCTGCTAGATTTCTCTACTTACTACATAATTGAACTGATTAATGCCACTATTTTTAACATACAAGTTAGTAAATTTTCTACATTAAATTACTTTAAATGATCTTAAAGAGAGTATATTCTAATGACTGAGTCTTTTTAAAAAAAAGATTATCCTATCATCAAAACTAAAATAGCTAAGTATATATCCCGAGCGTAGATAATCAGAAAAGGAGTTCAGAATTTGAAGTATCATAAATTTCATGGTAACTATCGTAAGTATCATAAGCAAAGCTGGGATGAAGATTTAGAGATAGAAAGTTTATTATAGAAGTAACAACAGGGATCACCAGAAAAAAAAAAAAAAAAAAGAGCAAATATGAGATTCAGGATAAGATAAAGTAGTAACATGATCACTACTGAACCTTTCCTTATGGATAGGTTCTTGGTGCTCATTTGCTCTGAAGGACATCTGAGGTGCAGTATAAAATTCCTCTTAGAATTCTCCTACCAAAAGAGGGAATTTGAGATAATCGGTTCATCCACTGATTGAGGACATCTTTACAACCATTCACTGTTTTTTTCATTTTGTGGCTGGCTACATGTGAGTTAAGGCTTTGAAAAGAACAAACAACAGAGTTAAGATACAGGATGATGTTATGGTACTTTGGAACATTCTACCAGGGGTGCAGCTGAAATTAGAGATGGGCTGAAGTAATCTGATATGGGACAGAAAAGATCACAAGCAGAGAAAGGGAAAGAGGGACTGTGGAGATAGCTTGGTGGTGACCTGCATGCTTGGCTGGCAAGTGCAAAGATCTGAGTTTGGTCCCAGAACCCTGGGTGTTCCATGGATCACTATGAGTCTGAGCTGCATAGCAAGACCCTATAACTAATAAATAAAAATAAAAAGTTTAAAAGAGAAGGGTAAATATGAAGGGTACAATAGATTCTGGGAAAAGAGAATGAACTTATTCAGAAAGAAAGTTATTCAAAAGAAAGAATTGAGAAGGACAGGAGAGGGAATGGGAGAAAGAGATTTATCTATGTGTATAAGCAGGATGGTTTGGACAACTGTACTGTGCCTTTCTGCAGGCCTATGGAAAGAAGCAGTTATCATTTACTTTGTTTCATCTCCTTTTTCCAATTGTTTCTCCTACCTCTCTTCTTAATTTGTTGTACATTTCTTTCTTTTTTTTTCTTTTTCTTCCAATTTTACATGTATATATCTGGTAATACAAATAACTTCTTGGAAGACAACCCTGTGTATTACAATAAATATTGTGAAATTCATGTTACTCTGTTAAGTGAAATTCTGCATCATTTGTAATTTTTTCTGTCATAATTCTAATTTGTACTCTCTTTAAAAAAATAAAAAAATAGATTTCTAGTTCTAGTTTTTTAAGGAGTCTCCACACTGATTTCCATAATGATTGCACCAGTCTGCATTCCCAGCAACAGTAGAAAAGTGTTCCTTTTTCCCCACAGTCTCTCCAACATTTGTTGTTGGTTGATTTCTTTATGAAAGCCATTCTTTCTGGGGTGAGATGGTATCTAACTGTTGTTCCAATTTGCATTTCATGGAGGGCTACAAGGATAGTCAAAATTTTGGCCCTAGTCTTTCAAGGTCAGTGAGGACTCTGGATATGAGAATCTGTATTGTAACATCCTATATAACTCAGTGGTGTCCCACATTTTCTGTTTAAAGAGATTATAGGGCCACAAAGGAAAGGGATCGACAATGTATAGTGTGCCTAAGGAGAGTTATTGACAGAGAAAACATTCTCTCAGGCTTCCACAGAGAGCAAACTGGTCAAGCAATGGCCGTGACTCATCCAGATGGCTAACACTGACAAAAGTTCTACAGAACTCCGCACGTGGTTACAAGCTAAATCCTGAGGGAATTTGAGTGACCTTGCCAGATACAAAAGCTACATGTTTTGTTATATAGGTCTTGCTTTAACCTGGCTTTAACCATCCAGCAGAAAAGTTTTACCATGAGGCATAAAAAGTAAAGCCTGATTAGTATGCTGAGCTGTAAAAGGCTCGAGTCAACAGCTTCTGACATTGCCAGTTCCGACGATAACCCACTACTATTATGAAATATTGGACTATGTATATAATTACTTTCATTTAGTTCAACGAGAAGAAATATTTGTACTAATAGCATGTAGAAAAGTTATTATGTCTGCATCTTGTACTTAGAACAACTACTATGAAGTCAAGAATATGCATTGCATTATTGTGGGACTCCTACTGACATATTGTGAAACTTTCCCAAGGTTATTTTTTATTAAAATTAATAAAAAAGTGAAAAAATAAGACAGTACTAGTTATTTATTTAAAAAATAAAAATTAATATAATAAAAAATTAAATTAAAAAGAGAGAAGGGGAATTTCAGGCCTGAATGATTTGCTATGTGACCTAGCAAGAGAAAAAGAAAACTAAAGAGAAACATTTCTTTCATCTGCTTACATGTTTTGCTGGGGAAGAAGGGGAGGCAAGAGAGAAGGAAGAAATGGGGTGGGGGCCACAGGTTTCTTTTCTAATATGGTTTGTGCTTTGGCAAAAACTTTATGACCAATTTAGAGACATAAGATATAAAATACTTAGGAGAAAAATTGAAACACTGCTCCTAGATATAGATGGAAATCCTTTGCCTGCAACTCTGTGAAGAAGAAATATATTTGTCTTATAGAATTATTTGATTTGTTAAGCATCCAACTGGTTTTGCATTTCTGGATACTCACCAAGACTTATTTTTAGAGAATTATTATTGCTATGCTTCTTAAATGATAAAACCAAAAGTAATTGCTATCCCACACTATAATGGATCTAGAAATACCCTGGATAATTGTGTCATTTTGGTCAGGGCCAGAGTTGCCTTGAACGAAATGCTCAGTGACTTGGAGAGAAATAACAAATGTATTATAATAAACTGGTGAATCCCTCAAAGGGATTTCTCAGGACTCTGACCATATATCCCAGGAATGCACCTTTTTCCTTGTTTAACTCCTAACTGGTGACACTATATAAACAGTTATAGTGACACTATAAACAGCTACACTTTGTTTTAGCCATTTCTGCAGAATGTTCTATGCAGTGCCTTGGTGACTGGTAAAATTTGCTGAATGAATAGGCAAAGCATTTTTCAGGTTAATAGTCCCTCATTTGTGTCAAACAGATCAACAGTGACATGGATGAAATTATCTGAGATCTAAACTTGTCTCCATACTACCATGCAGGGTATCTTTGGATAAGTAGAAAGATTTTTCCAAAGTCTCATTCATCCCTAACTTTACAGATTAAAAAAAAATTGAGGGGATGATCCCCAGTGTAACTTTAACCTCCTGTACTCAGTGATTTCTATGTGCTATAATTGTTAGCTTCTTAGAATTCATAAAGGAATTCTATCCCCAGTTGTCAATCTAGATTTCAAAATACTTATGGAAATCCTATGACTAATACTGTGTTTAATATTAAAAGTGTAGATATGATAAAGGGACAATTTAGACTTTTTAAAGAAGGAGAATAATGAGGGGGTCTAGAGACTTTCCCTTTTGAAGTTATAATGGCAGTTGCCTTTAGAGAATGCCCTGTCTTTAGCTTTCTGTTTCATTTATACTTGTAATCTTTGGATTTTAGAGACCTATAAATGTATGTGAACCTGTCAATAGCAATGAGGAGTGCTTGTATTAGGCTATATGTCTTTTTTGTCAGCAATTCTATCTTCTAGTGAGGTAGAAATGATCCATAAATTTTATTCAATATGTTAATAGACTTTACTTGACTGTTAAGCATTTTGCTTATTGTATAGCCTGAGAACAAGTTAGCAACATCTTAGAGAGCTAAAGAATAAGGCCCAACAGAAACACAATAGCTCTACAATCCATGCAGACCCCATGAACTTGAGAACTTTATTTAGATAAACAAGTGTTTATTTTTAGTGTTGTTTATTGGTAGAAATTCTAAAGAATCAAAGTACTAATTAAGGAAGAAAATTAAAAGGAAAATCATAGAATATACGTTTGAAGCTAAGCAAATGTATTTGAAACTGTAATTTAATGAAGTCAACTTTTTAGGAACAAATAGAAAATTTTGCAACAAACAGTTCTGGAATAACAGTTATTTTCATTGCTTAGGTTTATTGGACTTTAAAGGATTTTTTTTTTTTTTTTTTTTTTTTTTTTTTTTTTTTTTTTTTTTTTTTTTTTTTTTTTTTTTTTTTTTTTTTTTTTTTTTTTTTTTTTTTTTTTTTTTT
>PVJA010015083.1:0-46151 GCA_004027025.1 Myocastor coypus | reverse complement strand
AAAAAAAAAAAAAAAAAAAAAAAAAAGGAAATAAAAAAATAATAAAAATTAAAAAATGAAAAATTAAAGGAAACTCAAAAATAAACATTCATGTATTTTTGTTAATATATTAAGATATAATTTAGAATTTATTGGAATTTGCTTTAAAATCTAGCAGATCGTAGTAAAAGGCACCATAGTAGAAGTTACCATTAAATAAATGAGAGGGATTTTTGAAAATATGTAATGTGTAAAGCAGAATTTGATAGTGAATCCTTATTTTATTAAGTTTTTAAAAATGTCTCAAATTTAAGGAACATATTTGGAATATTTTTCTTTTTCTCTGTTATTGCCTGTAACAACTTATTTATTTATTTGTTTGTTTGTTTGTTTAGTAAAGAGTCTCACTATGCAGCTTGGACTCAAAGTGATCCTCCTTGCTCAGCCTCCCCAGTGCTGGGATTACAGATGTACACCACCATACCTGGTTTTGGCAGCCAGCATAGTGACAGGTGCACTGTAAAGGAAGCCCAGATCTATCTGGTTGCCAGACAGGTGCTTAGACCACTGGGCTATCTTCCCAGCCCCGGCCTCTATTAATGTCATGCTCTTTTTATCCTTATTTACTAAGGATATCTTGGGGAAATGCAATAACTTTCTTGATTTTAGAAAACTAGTCTGTTCACATGTAAATAACTTGACATAAAAAATAAAATAAAATTCTGTTCTTCATACACTGTCCTCCCCCTCCCAGATCGGACCTGCCCTCGACCACTGACAAGGAAAGTGGATAATGTCAGTTCGTTCAGTATAACTTGCTTTAATTCCTCAATATTTGTTTCTTTGCTTCAGTTTTCTGTATAATGCATACAAAGAGAAGGGAGATCAGAGGAAAAGGTGAAATATTAGGTCCTGACTTTCTGCAACCCTTCACTGTTTCTTTGGTAGTCTCTTTCGCTCAGTGTTCTTTTAAGGAGGCCTTTTGAGGGCTCTTATGTTCCATTCACAGTCTCTTGCATTCATGCTGATTGCACTTAGGTGATTACTCTGGCATACTTTAGCACAAGACAAGATGTTTTCATAAAGGCTATCATGCTGTCCTCACGTAAAGTGCCTACCTGACTTTTAGGAAAACTCACACATGTCCTGTTCTTGCAAAGTGCAAATGTGTGTCGTTGTTCCATCTCCTCTTTTCTTGCTTTCAGATGATGGTCATATATTGGTCTTGGTCCTCGTGTTCTCCAGGCTCTAAAGCACATGAGGCAAATTCTCTAAAGAACTATTCGCCTGCATAAGCCATTTGTTCTATGATGCTATTTACCCCCTAGTAGAAAATACCTCCTGAAATGTCAAGAGTTCACTTACAAGGTAGATCATGGCTTGCTGATCCCCACGCCAAGCTTGAGATTCCAGAGAAAATGCTTCCTCCTCTCTTCCATCATACGAAGGGAAGGAAAACATGACAAGCCTTTCTGTTTCTTCTAAGTCCCTTCCATTATCCTTTCCTCTCTGATAAATCTCTTTTGAATTATTTATTTTCCTTGCAGAGAGTAGAGATGATCCATGGTCTAGCAATTGCAGGAATGAATTTGTCTATCTCTCAAAAAAATCCCACAGGGTTTTAATGTTTAATGTATCGTTCATTGTGTTCAACCTTGATGCTTATCAGAAAAGCAGAAACTTAACATATGCAGTGCACTTGTAAAGCAAGCCCAGCCTACCTACTTGGGCTAGTTCTACATTACTTTTATGGACTCAAAAGAGAGAAGGATCTTCACTGTCAGTTAATTCACCCAGATGATGGTTAAATTTCCTCTGTAACATCACATTGGTAATGTATTCAGCCTCAACAGCTCGAGACATGATATCTCATTGTATTTCAAAACAGCTTTAGCTAGAAATCTGTCCATGTGTCAAGTCAAAATCTGCCTCTCTATCATTTCTACCCAACATTTTTCCCTATTCTGCTCTTTGGAGCTAAACTGGACAATCTGTTCTCTCCTGAAAATCTTTTACATGAGAATGTTTAAGTATTGGAGGATAAAAGATTCTTTTCTCTTTCTTAACAACTCAGGATTCTCATTGCTTTCAAATGTCCTTTAGGAGAAATTTTGAAATTCTTCCATCACAGGGGTTGTTTCAGGACACAATTCATGTGCTGGATGGTGTCTAATCCGTACCAAATGCACTGGAAGAACCATGTCCCCCAGTTTGCAGCAGCCTGTTTCTAAAGCCCAGCCCTTATGGCCCCTGTAGTCCTGAGCTTGTTTTACCCATGAATGCTATTATTTCTCCAGAGTTTTGATTTTCATCATTTATATCCTTTCCCTTTTCTCCGACACCTTTGTTTTGTCCTGAAGGATCACTTTAATATACCCAGTCTTATTTTGGCACACACTTCATCAATGGTGAATTCATGAACTGTCTCTTTCTACTAAATGCTAAGATCTTAAGACAAGGACAATGTCTTGTTCCTCACTGGATTTCTCCTTTGTTTAGCACAAACTAGAGGCTTCATGGATGATGTTGACGGACACATGAAAGACTGCATCCTGGGGGTTCCTGGGGGTTCCTGGGGCTTCCTGGCTCTTGTACAACATGGCTGTGTTTGGTGGAGCGATGGACCATCTTGCTGGTTTACATTGTTGAGCTTTTCCCACTAATCCCTGTGAAATCAGGTTCCCTCCATTTTACTTACATCTGTGGTTATACTTTTTGAACTGAACAGGAGTTTTGGAAAGTTCAGATCTGTGAGGCTTTATTTTAACAAAAACTTCCCAATTACTTTAAACTATTTGTTTATTTTTTAATTCGAAAGCATTTTTTCATGGTGTTGTGAATCAAACCTAGGACCTCAGATTCACAGGCATGTGCTCCACAGCTGAGCTTTGCTGCCTGCTCTGAGTAAAGCAATTGGAGTAATTAAGGACTTAAAAACAAACTTTACTTCTTTCAGCAGCAGACGTTTCTTTCTTTCAGATGACCCTCTTTTGGGATATTTTAGACAATAAAACTTGAAATTCTCCCTTTGTGAGTCCAGAGTCCACAAAAACAACAAAGTAAAGCAGATTTGGCTATTTTTTCTCTGTTTTGTTTTATTTTGGTAACAGACAAGACTGTGTAGTCTCTATTCCCAAACTGTGCAGACTCGGTGATGTGATCCCGTTGTTGCTTCACGTCGCGACCCTTCCAATGTGTCCCTTCACTGTATTTTTGTGTCCCTTCCTCCCTGAAGACCACATCAGTTTGTTCATTTTTGAACGCAATCCTTTGGCACGGAATAATCTAAAACAAAGTCCAAGCAGCCAAAGCATGCTCCCAGTGCTTGTATACTGCAGGGATTTAGGAAAATCTCACTTCTCCCCCTGGGATTTCTATTCCTTTACACTGTCCTTTAATTTCCTTAGAGTGTAAATAAGAACACACGCAACGAATCTTAAATTCTATCTATAATTTCTATCGTACATCTACTAGCTGTGAAGAGTTTAAAGCTCAATTATATCAGATTGTATTTTAAGGCGCGTAGCATGGGGAATGTTGCCAAAAATAGCCTATAAATCTGTTGTGACCATTCTTTTTTTTTTTTATGCTTGTCACTGTATCCACTTTTCTTCCTCAAAGGAGAATTTCTTTAGTTATATAATGGACTCCATGGACAAGTCAGATCAGGTTATGAATGCATTGCTTATGGCTTTTTGAAATTTGACATTTTAGGCATCTGAATGCAAAGGAGGCAGTAAAATGGACAGAGGAAGCCAGGTAAAGACAGCGAGAGGCTGTGAGGGAGTCTGCAGCAGCTCTGCCAAGAGCAGTCTGAAGTGGTGCTTTATAATATTTAGAGCACCGGTTGGAGGCTTGCAGCGAGAACCACGGGTGGTTTTTCAGACGCTTTGATGATTATGTTCAGTAGAAACAGAATTGTGATCGAGCCAAATTTATTTATTTGTCGTCCACATTGTAAGCAGCTTTTCCGTACCCCTTACTTCCTGGTACAGTAGCAAGCAGTCTCTCTCCTCTAGCATTGCGCACATGGCTGGTGCTCAGTAGACCTTTGGCAGTTGGGATCCTTACGTGTAAAGGCGGCAATGCTGGCGCTAAGGGCAGTTGCCTTTCAGTGGTGTGTGCAGTGATTTATATGTAAGCTGTTCAAACTCATAACTAAAATACTTAGCACTTCAGGCCCCTCTGGGACGAAAGGTGATGGATTAAGGTGAAATGGTATCATTATTTAATTCTGAGAGAGGTAAATTACCACGGCAAAATGCTGTTTGATGTTACCGGCAAACCGCTGTGGTCTGATGCTTTCTTATCACCGGGAAACCTGGTCCAGTGGCTGGAGCTGTGGTGAAGAAGGCAGGAGTCTGGGGTACTATTTCTGGTTAATTTCCTGGCTTCCTGGGTGACCTTGGACAATGCACTTAACCTCTACATGCCTCAGTCTCACTCTTTAGGAGCTGAATAAGGGAAGGATTTTCAAGGTAGTGTTCTGAAGGGCCATTTTAAGAATGAAATTGGAAATGTTTCATTTGCCAATAACATTTTTGAATAATGAGTGACTTGTTTTTCCCCTTGGTGCCTTAGTGGCTGACAGAAGGACAGTGCATACCAATTTGCCCTTAGTCCAAAACACAAAATCAGACACCACAATGTCTGCATTGCAGAATAAGCCTACATCAATGTTTAAAGCTCTCTGATTTCATGCCTACACATGCACATGTATTACAACTTTGTTCTCACCATTGTTTAAATCAATTTTGTTTATTTATTTATTTATTTTTGTCTTTTTTTTGAGACAGGGTCTCGCTGTACAGTTCAGACTGGCCTTGAGCTCAGTTTTGTAGCCCAGGCTGGTCTCGAACTCTCACCGATCCTCCCGCCTCAGCCTCCCGAGTGCTGGGATTACAGGCATGCGCCACCACGCCCAGCATTTATTTATTTATTTATTTATTTATTTTTGTCTTTTTTTTGTGTTTAAATCAATTTTGAAGAAAACTCTTGGTGGTGAAAAGTAATGTAGATTGTGAATCATCTGTGGCAGAAAAAAAAAAAAATAGTTCTTCCATCTGAGGAAATAGCAAATGGAACCCCAAACGGAAAGCTTCTTCTGACATCTCATTGGAAAAAGACCAAAATGGCCACAAAGGGACTCTGTGGCTGGTTTCTTTCAGCCTGGTGATCTGTTCACTTTCGAACTGGCAGCATCTTAGATTCTGCAGGGATCATGTCCTGAATTCTAACCTCTTTGCTTTACTCTGAAGTCCTGGAATTGCCTTTGAGGCTCTTGTCTTCCCAAAATGTCTTGGTAGAAATAATTATGGTTTGCTCACACCACTGGTGTGGCCAGTCCCATGAGAAATTGGTAGACATGATACAGAAAGGGGGAAAATGTACAAGAGAAGATCAGATTGGGAAGCACACTTAATTTTCTTGATTAATAGATAAGAAAGTTCTAATGAAAGTCTTTTTTGATGAGTTATCACTTGTGAAAATTAAGGTTTTGATAAGGTATGGAGAGTGCCACTATCTCTGACTTTTCATTTTAACAATTTTAGAATGACAGTAGCTGTCACCTACTTCTGTACTTCAGTGAGCTCTACACAGGGAAATTGAATTGATCTTTAAGGAATAAAAGAAATTACAAAGAGCTGGGGAGATAGCTCAGTAGCTTAAGTGTCTATCTGGCAAGTACAAGTCCTGAGTTGGATCCCCAGCACCAAAAAAAAAAAAAAATTACATGGATATCATAAATATATCCAGTACCTTTTTTAAGTTTGTGGCTGTTGTTAGTGGTTTTTCTTTACTGATGGTAGTTGTAAACTATATTATGTATATTATGATTTATGTTGATTTCAGGATTTTAAAAATGTATTTCCCACCTAGCAGGAAAAAAAATGCTTAATTACAATGCATGAAACACAGAGCTAGATTGGTGAGACGAGCTTTAGGAGGCTTAGATTCAATAGCCTCCAACATCATAAGCTTCACTGGTGGCCCACTGCAATTGCAGAACATTTCTCAGAAACATAACATTTGGCCTTGGCAAAAGCAAGAAATCTATCCTAAATACCAATAAATCTCTGCTTGAAAAATCTGTACACTCAGCATTTATACTTAATGCAAACAACAAAATCTTTAAAGATTTTATGATAAGTTAAATGGACAGCTGGGCAAGGACAAAGTTGAGAAGAATAAAGAATTTTAATGTTGATTTCACTATGTTGACTGTAGAGCTATTTTTAGAGGGACATTAACACAGAAGCTAACATTGGTGAAAATGGACATCAAATCAGCATAGAGGTATTATGTACCAAATCTCCAAGGTGAGTATAATTATTATGTATATGAACATACTAATAAAAAACATTCATTTTGCTATGCCTGACATGTAGTTTGTACTAAATCTTTATGACTCATGAAATCAGACAAAGTTGAATTATTTGTTTCCTTGATTTTTCAAGGTGTAACTAATAATAGCTACTGATTGCAAGGTTTCAGAGCATTTATTACTAAGCCTAAAGAAAGGTGAAGAGCTTTGTCTAAAATACCATAGCTGACAAGTGGTAAAGTTTGGAACCTGAATGTACCATGCATACTCCATGCCAGTATGTTCTATTCTCTTTCCAGTAGTATTATCAATATGGCATAAATTGAAGGACTTCAGTGTCAAGGTGTACTTGGATGTGTTACAATGTTCTTTTAGGAGGCACTGACTCACTAGTCTTCCCCATCCATAATGCACATATTATCAGATTCTAAGGTAGCTTTCAAGTGTAGTAGTATTATTTCAGACCTGTAAGGACCACAAGTAATGATTAATTGATGTCTAAAGTCTATAAAAAGTGTATATTAACTGGATATTGTATAATGTTCCCATATATATATATATATATATATATATATATATATATACACATATATATATATATATATATATATATATTACATAGTGTCTACATCAGGTTACAGTCATATATAATTTTTCAAAGTCCATACTCAGGACAAGGACAATGAGTATTGACTATATTATCTAACTTGAAGCATTAGCGTATATGCTGGTATTATTTACTTTCTGGCGACTGATGTCAAGGGGCTGAGTAAGAGACAAAGTCAGGTGGATGACATGTATATAGTATGACGACTGTGTCATGGCTGAGCAATCCAAAGCTTTAAAGGCTGCGAGCAAACTGGGCCAGTGTTTGCCCATGGGAAGACTCATTATTTCCTACTGATCAACAAATAACTCTGTCCTCTGTCCAAGAGTCATAAATCATTTCTGTCTTCTAAGGTTGATATTACTGAAAAGAATATTTCAAAAAGATAGTTTTCAAAAGATAGTCTGGAATGAAAGTTAATGTTAACTCTGATAACAACACAAGAATATACACATGAGACACAAGAATTGTCTCAACAATAATCAGTTGCTATAATCTACATTATCTCATTTCATTTTTGCAAAAATTCTATGAGATTGATATGGCACATTTCAATTTTATTATACAGACTTTGCTACTTAGAAAATTATTTTGTTTTCTATATAAGACTAATGTAACATTCATATTTCAAAGTGTCTTAAATTTTAAATATGTAATTATGTTTATAGGTATTTTATAACAGAACAAATTAATATTAGATGATTTTGTCTAATAAAATTTGTATGCACATTTATTTAATTATGGGATAGGTACTAAGCATAAGGTTATTGATTGGCAATCACTGGAAATTGGAAGAATAAAAATTAAGGTGATATACTTGATAACTAATAATTCAATAGAAACAGATAATCTCAGGTAAGCACCTAGATAGCAGAGTGGTAAGTAGAAAACAAAGAGCCTCTCTGAAAGTTTCTGTCCAGACACTGAAATATAGCAGCATGAGGAAGACTAGAAGGAGGACTGTGGGTTCTTTGGACCCAGGATGGATCAGAAGCATGAAATAAAGCCCACGGAAAATGAAGAGAAAGACTTCAGTGAGGAAGCCCACAGAGCTTTCTCCTTGACATGGCACTCATTGCACAAGATTAGCACTGCAAACCCTCAGGCACATGGTCATGGTCAGTGACCCTGGAAGGTTTCAAGTTGCAGCAGTGGAAGGGAATGGTGGATGTGAAGGACTGCTCTGTCTGAGGGTGAATGCTGGGGGCTCAGTCCTCTCCTGTGAGAGCACAGTTGGCTGGGAGCCATTTTGGAAAAGGCTTGACTGAGCTCAGAACTCAGACCAGCTGCTGACTCCCATCTTCTGGCTCTCAGCTGGGCTCAGGTATGCAGAAGGTGTGCCAATGGCTGAAGCTGAATGAATCCGGTCTCATCCAGAAGGTATAGGCTTGCTGAGATTTTCCTCTATGGCTTCCTGGGGTAGATCAATATGGCTTGAGGCTCTGTAGCTCTGTATTTATACATTGTTTACGAGTGACAGCAGATACAAACCTGGAAATGGACGGTGTTCATTTTCTTTTTTTTTTTTTTTGGTCTTTTTGAGACAGGGTTTTGTTGTGCAATTCAGCCAGGCCTTGAGCTCACTTCTGTAGCCCAGGCTGGTCTTGAACTTGCACTGATCCTCCTACCTCAGCCTCCCAAGTGTTGGGATTACAGGTGTGTGCCACCACGCCCAGCTATGTTTTGATTTTCTCTCTCTCTCTCTCTCTCTCTCTCTCTCTCTCTCTCATTTTTGTTGTTTCTGTGCTTTTATTGTTTTTATTTTTATTCTAGAGCTTGATAAACTTTTTTTTTTCTTCAATTGGTATCATTTCAGAGATTTCAGGTGTGATTTCCAATTTCTTGTATCTTTTCCTCTTGGATTTGTTCTGGGCTAGAGGATTGAGATTGCCTTTTGCTCCTGCATTTTGAAATTTTTGAGGCTCCCATTAATCACCCAGACAGTCTCACAGGCAACCTAGAATCTGTCAAAGTTCTTAAATGGCTCCAGAAAATCCATGTACCTGCTGGAGCTGGGCCCACAGATTGTTGCTTTCCTGTATCTACAGGAAGACACAGGAGAATCTTTAAGCCTGCTTGCTGGGGGCTAAGGAAGGTCAGAGATCACCAGAGTCCTGCGGGCTTCCCAGAGTCCTCCAAAGTTAAGTGATGCACATCATTTTGAGATTTTTCTCCATTATTTGATCTTGCTTTTACATTAAATGTGCATGCGGTTTCCACCCTCTTTGTGCTTGTGGTTCTGTTCTTTTTGTTTACTCATCTCTTTCCCTCCAGCCTTATGAGAGAGAGAGGGAGTAAATGAAAAGAACATTACCACAAGCAGAAGGAGTTAGAGGTATGAGATCCCTCCTTTGGCTTTCAGCGTTGCTTCTGATATCTTTCTCTTCTTCCACTTATCTATTTTCTCCCTATCCCGTTTTAAATGTTAATCCCTGAGGGCAACATATGAAGGGCTTATATACTGCATATAATTGTCTAGCTTGTTTTAGGTTTTGCTACATAATCACAAATCTTGTTCACATGGTTAAATGTGGCAAATTAATAATTAGCTCAATTTGTCATTTTTTAGGCTGTGTATAGTTACCATTATCATAGCTGACGGTCTGACTATTGCCAAAAGTGACATAATTGTTCAAAACAAATGTATATCCTGTATTCCAAGACTGACTAAGGGTCACAGAAAATACTAGGGGGATGGGATAAGCAGAGATCAACTTCTCATCCCCATGAAATTGAAGAACTATGATCATGCAACAGACTCAAAGCCCAAAACTGAGCTATACCTAGAATATACTTCAGAGAAGTAGTCATTTCTTAAGGATTCTAAATACTAGCAAAAAACTAATTTATCATAGGCAATTTATAAGCAGGACCACCAGAATTAAACTAAAAAAGGAAAGAATGATAAGACAATTGAACAAGATGAAACCCCAGATATCCAGTTCACAACAAAAGCACAATCAAGGGACAATGAAGTGGTCAAACTGGAAGCTAACTGTGTGGCCTGTGGGAAGTGGTAAAAACACAGCAGTTGAATAAGGCTTTAGAAAAATAAAATCAGAAACAACTTGTAAGATCACCATAAAGATGGTATGCACAATGATAACCATGCTTAGTGACTCTAGGATAAAGACAAAAATACAGAAGTTTAAGAAAGTTATGGAAGCAATAAATGTTTAGCATAGGAAAGAAATGTTAAACATTAGGCAAATTCAAGGAGATATCCAGGAGAATAAAAATTCCATTGAAAATGTCCATAGCAGACAAAGCCAATGTGAGGACAGTACCTCAGATGAAGACAACAGGTTTGAGGTTTGCAATCATAAAAAAAATATTTCTCAAAAATAGCAAAGGACTGTGAGAAATCAATCTAGCAGCTGCTAGTTGAAGGCAAAGAATAACTTAAGATTGATTGAAGTTAATGAAAAAATAGGAGATAGAACAAATGTTTTAAAAATATTTTTATAAACATCTTGTCAAAACTATTTCTTGGTAGAGAAAAAAGAATTTGACATACAGATAAGTAAGGGATATAGAACACTAATTAGTCATGACTAAAAAAATCTATAGTCAAGACTACAGAAACTCAATGAAGAACACAATTTAAAAGCTGTTAAGGAAAAAAGAAAAACATCACCTTAAGAGAAACCCCGTAGGTATCACAACTAACTTCTAAGTACAAATCCACAAATCAAGGAGAGATTGGAGTGAAGTATCACAAGTTGTAAAGAACAACTACTTTCAACCCAGATTGATGTATACTGCAAAAATATCTTTCAAAATTGATGGAGAAATAGGATACTTCCATGACAAAGAACATTTTGAGGAAATATATGACCACCAAACCAGCACTTCAAAATGTTTTGAAAAACGTACTAGAAAGCGATAACAAGGACTACAACTCCATGAACCCCAAC
Source organism: Myocastor coypus (assembly GCA_004027025.1). NCBI lineage: Eukaryota > Metazoa > Chordata > Mammalia > Rodentia > Myocastoridae > Myocastor > Myocastor coypus. The sequence continues at coordinate 35,323 of PVJA010015083.1, read as the reverse complement.
AGAAGTAATCCTCCAGGGAAAGCCAAAAATAAAACAGAGTGAGAGGGAAAGAAGAGGAGTCAACAACAAGAAAAAGATGATAAGGTTAAATCAATACCTAAGAGTTATAATGGTGAATGTTAATGGTCTCAATTCAACAATCAAAAGACACAGACTATCAAAAGAAATATCCAATAATATGCTGCATACACGAAACACATTTAATTCAAAATAAAGTCATAAACTGAAAGTCAAAGATAGAAAGTAATGTTCCTTATGACGGAAAAAAACAGGGTAATTATTCTATTTGCAGACAAAGTTAAATTGAAGCCAAGGCTGATGAAGAGAGTTAGAGAGTCACTACATTTTTGTAAAGGGACCAATCCATGAGGAAGAGATACAATTATATATATATATATGTATATATATATATATATATATCCAATATATCCAACTATATAAAATAATTATTACTAGGCATAAAAATCAAATAATTACTAATACAATTGTATTGAGGTATCTAAATACCCCATTGTCAAAAAATGACAGATCAACTACACAAAAATTCAACAAGGAAATATTGCAAATGCACCAAATTTAGGAACAATTTGACTTAGTAGGTAACTACTGAGTGTTCTACTCCACAGTACCAGAATATGTATTTTTCTCAACTGTGCATGATATAGTCCCCCAAACAGACCACACACTAGCTAGTAGAATGTACTTAAGTAAGTGCAAATGAATTGAGATTATCCCATGCGTATTATCAGATCAATGTGATGCAATTGGAAATAAATGGCAAAAAGAACCACAAGACTTCATAAACACATTGAATTAAATAGTGCACTCCTGTACAATCAATGATTCAAAGATGAAATCAAAGAATAAATTAGACAATTTCTTTAGTTAAATGGTAAGAACAATACAGTGTACCAGAAATTATAAGACGTAATGAAAACAATTCTAAGGGAGAAAGTTTAGCACTGACTACTCATACCAGGAAAACTGAGCAAGTACAAATAAAAAAAAATGTATTGTTGAGCTACAAACTTGTAGAAAAAAGATTAACAGACTAAGCCAGAAGCTTCTACAGTAAGGAAATAATAACAATCTGAGTAGAAATTATTGCATAGGAGACTAAGAAAACAATGCAAAGAATCAGTTAGTCAGAGTTGAGTCTCTGACAGATTAAACAAAATAATTAACCATTGGACAACCTCATCAAAAAAATAAATAAAAAGGAAAGAAAATAATAAAATCCAAAAAATTATAAGTAGACCTTTCAATAATCTTGAAGATTATCTATACCTTCTTTGAAAACTTGAATGAGAATATCATGGAAAATATAGAACAAATGGACAGGTTCCATATACATATAAGTTACTGAAGATGAATCAAGAGATATACACATTTTAAATAAAGTAATATCAATCAATGAAATTGAAGATATAATTAAAAACTAACCAACAATGAAAAGTCAAAGTCCTGAGGGATTCAATGATTAATTCTACAAAAAATTTAGAGAAGACCTAACACCACTACTTCTTAAACTCTTTAACAAAATTGACAGCAAAGCAATACTCCAAATCATTTCTAGAAGCAAGCAATTCTTTGGTATCAAAACTGGAGAAGGATCCAACTAAAAAGAGAACTACAGGCAATCTCCCTAATAGACATAGGTGCAAAAATCTTCAATAAGATACAGGCAATGCCAGGCATGGTGGTGCATGCCTGTAATCCCAGCACCTGGGAGGCTGAGGCAGGAGGATTGATGCAAGTTTGAGATCAGCCTGGGCTACAGGAGTCAGTTCAAGGCCATCCTGAACTGCATAGTGAGACCCTGTCTCAAAAAGACAATAAAAATGCATCAAATCAAGAAGATTGTACGCCATGATCAAGTGGAATTCAACTTAGAAATCGATAAATGCAATTCACCACATTAACAGAGCCAAAGCCAAAAATCATATGAGCATCTCAATAGCTGCAGAAAAAGTTTTTGACAAAGTGTAAGAACCATTCATAATAAAAAAAAAATCTACAGAAAATTGGACTAGATGGTCTTTGCATCAGTCTGATAAAACCAACAGCCAACATCATTCTAAATATAGAAAAACTCAATGCTTTCTTTGTACAATCAGGAACAAGACAAAGATGTCCAATGTCTGCACTCTTATTCAGCATGATCCTGGGAAATTTAACCAGAGCAATTGGACCAAAGAAAGCAATAAAAGGAAGAATAATGCAGGAAGTAAGGAGTTGAATTGTAATTACTTGCAGATAACATGATACTATACATAAAAGACTCTGAAAAACTCCACAAATTACCTGTTGGATTTAATAAGCCAATTCAGTAGCATAGCTGGATATAAAGTCCATGCTTAGAAATCATTCACCTTCCCGTGCATGAATAACAAACTCACTGAGAGAGAAATTAGGGAAACAACAGCATAGACAATAACACCTAAAAAATGAAGTACTGAGGAATCAACCTAATGAATGACAGAAAATATTCTACCTTAAAAGAACAGTAGTCTATAAAAGCAGATTGAAACAGATATCAGATAATGGAAAGATAGCCCTTGCTTTTGAGTAGGAAGAGTCAATAGAGTGAAAATGACCATATTTCCAAAACTGTTATTCAGATTTCATGCAATTATGATGAAAACACCAATATTATATCTCACACAATTAGAGAAAATAATCCTAAAATTCATTTGGAGCCAGAAGAGACTTAGAATATCAAAGGTAATTCTGGTCAACATATAAAAGTCAGGGGACATCCCACACTTGACTTGAAATTATACTATAAAGCTACAGAAAGTAGCACAATGTGGTACTAGCAAAGAGCTACCAACCAGCCAACCTATCAACCATACAAACAAAAGACCAAAAAAATCAATGGAACAGATTAGAAGATGCAGAAAAAATTCAGACATGCCTACTCACTTTATCTCTGACAAAGGTGCCAAGGATCTTCACTGGAAGAAAAATATTTTCTTTAATAAATGGTGTTGGAAAAAATGTCTCAACATGCTGAAGATTAAAATTGGACCTGTATCTTTCATCATTCCTTAAACTAAATCTAAAATGGATCCAAGACCTAAATATCAAAATAAAAACATTTAATCTGCTAGAAGATAGAATAGGTAAAACTCTTGAAGTCATTGGTGTAGACAAAGACTTTATGAATAAAATCATGATCACACAAAAACTACTTCAAAGAATCAACAACTGGGATCTCATCTTATTAAAAAGCTTTTGTACATCAAGAGAAATCCCCAACATGGTGAAGGGGCAGCCCACAGTATGGGAAAACATATTTGCCAGCTGTTCATCAGACAAAGGTTTACTATTGAAACATGTAAAGAAGAATAGCAACATACACAAAAATCAAATCTCTCAAGTTTAAACATCCAATTCAAAAATAGGCTTCTGAAATGAATATACACTTCTCAAATGAAAAATACAAGCAGCAAATAAATATATGAAAAAGATGCTCAGTCTCACTGATCATTCCAGAGATGCAAATTAAAACAATCCTGAGTTACCATTTAACTCCAGAAAGAATGGCTACTATGAAGAAATCAATCAGGGGACTGGCATGATATTCAGCAATCTAAAGTACCTGTTTAGACAAGCTTAGGCAAAGCACAGGGACCCTGGTTTGGTCCCCAGCACCACATTCCACCAGTTCTACCCCTAGGGTCGGATGAGCTGGAAAAAATAAATTAATCAACAAGAAATACTGGAATGTCTGCGAGCAAAGAAAGACACCTTCTACATTGGTAATGGAAGTGTAGACTGGTGAGAATCAGCGTAGGAATTCCTCAAAAAAAATGAGGGTTAGAAGTCCCATTTGACTCAGCCATTACACTTCTGGCTATCTTCCCAGAAGAATTAAAAAAATTATACCACAGTGATGTATATGCCCCCATGTTTATAGCAGCACAATTTGTAATAGGTATGTTTTGAAAGAGTCCAAATGTTCATGAACAGAGGAATGAGTAAAAAATGATATAACTTTTTATACAATGGTGTACTACTCAGTCATAAAGAAGAATAAACTAGAGATATTTATAGAGACCATACTCAGAAATGAAAAAAAAAAAAAACAGATGCACATGTGTAAACATTATATTGTGAGAAGCTAAAAGAAAAAAATCCAAAATGTATGTTATTTGAACACCATTAGAGAATGACACTCTATACTATCAGAATCTATGGTGTGGTACTTTCAAAGCTGATTTTGTTGGAGTCAACATACTCTTTAATAATGGGAACAATGTAAATATCAGTGAATGTGATTCACTCCAAGGGATTTGGGAAATTTGCTTAATTTCTCAAGGCTGTTTGATTTTGAAAAGGCAGGCTATATTTCAACCAACTTTGATGAATAAGCCATAGCAAGTTGATGATTTTTCTTGTGTTAATTAGGAAAGATCAGATATCAATATAGTTTGTTTGAAAATTGAGGATAGAATGGCTCACTCTTTTACCACAGATCAATAAAAAGTTCTGCAAGTAAGCAATGGTAGCTTTAGGGAATTGGAACAAATAGACAAAGGGAAGCGATTTTTAATTATTAACTTGTGTGTTCTCTATGCCATGGCTACTTCAACACCACACAAGATGATTGATTCTCATCTTTGGGAGCCCTTCCATTGTTGTAAATGACTGCCACAAATGGATAAGTTGCTAAAATTTTACAACATCCAAAATGTGTTTGCAGTAAATTCTAGAAGATTTTGCCTCATCCATTAACCAAATTGGTTATCCTTAATGTATGAGATCATGCAACTCACTGCATCCTTGAGGGAGCTGACCAGCTATCCTTGTTTAGTGGCAATTTAAACCTGGCTCTTTAGCAAAGTGAAGGGTGCACCATGCTTTCATAAAAACCCAGGATCTAAAGAGCATGATTTTGTCTGTCAAATGGTCAGGCATGTTAAAGGCAAAGAATGAGAATGCTATAATACCTAAAACTGGTTTCCTTGAAAAGAGAAGCATCCTTTCTGAGGAAGGTTACCTTTTATGCACATTTTAAGATTCATATTTCACCTACACATGAGCTCAGAGCTTATGCTAAGGTCATGTTCATGAATTTATTTCTAATCAATTTATGGGACTGGCCAAATAGCTTAGTGAATTAAAACACCTGCAAGCAGGTGCAGGGGCTGGGGATTTGATCCCTGGGCCTGCCATGCGGGCCCTGCCCCTCAGGACATGCTGAGACAGTAATTGAGACTGAGCGGAGTGGTGCATGCCTGTAATTCCAGCTCTTGGGAGGCTGTAAACAGGTGGATCACTACGAGTCTGATCTAGTAGTGAGACCCTGGATACTCTTTAGATCCTTCCCTAAAATATAAATCAATAAACAAACAAACAAACAAATAAATAAAATCTAATGAGTTTGTGATTATTAGTTGCGAATATGTTTCAGTGACAAGATCTTCATAAGTTGTCTGCACTTAATTGGAGAGATAAGTCAATAAACAAACAAGAATTCAATAAAAAGATCAACATAAATGTGATTTATGTTCATATATAAGATATTACTTTTATTATTAATTATTCTTTTCCTTGTGGCTATCTGTAAGAATACTTGAAATCATGACCACACTGACAAAATGATAAAAGTCATGTATCTTTCTCATAGCCACAGTTTAGGTCAACCCACATACAAATAAGTCATCTAAAATTTGGCTAAACATTATCTTTGCTTTGGTGGGAGGTAGAGTAGCCACATGAAATACACAGGGCCACTTAAATGATAATTTGTGATAGATAATTCTGTCTCTGTGTGTACAGATACACCTTAATTATGACATGAGACAGACATACACTAAAAGTTATCAGTGTTTTACATGAAATTCAAATATTGTTTAAATCTTTACTTTGTTATTATTTATTATAAATCTGGGCTCTGTGGGGTGAAAGAAAGCCAGCGTTTAAAGAAAGATGTCTTCTGAGGTCTCAATAAGAAGGCTAAGCATGTGTTTATTAAGGCAGTTCTGGTAAGGTTTTCTTTGCCCTTTCCTAATTTACCAGGAAAGGTGAGAGCTATAGATGAAGACAAAAATATTCATACACATTGTTCTGTCTGATTATCAAATGAAGTTTCTTTTCCTATAGAACTCAAACTAAACAAACCAAACTAAACCAAGCCAAACCAAACCAAATCATAGCTGCTTGGAAACTTGATTTTCCTCCTGTGTCGTGCTGTCACTAGATGGCACTATTATCCCATTGTACCCCACCCCCTCCTCATGCTTGTTTGTACCTTGTTTGTACCTCTTTCCCTTCACAGGCTTCAGCTTGTCATCCCCTCCCCTTTGTTTTCTATTTTTGCTGTTATTCAAATGTCAGGAAAACCAGCTGGTTGAAGAAGTCAGGCAGCCCTCCACACTTTTGTTGCAGGGGTGATGCAGGGTGGAAAAGACTGGTTGTCCCCCAGCAGTGGCTGGGTACCAGCCCCGCTAGACTGCATACCTTGCTAAATCAGCTCCTCCCAAATTCGGGCCTTGTTCAGCAGCAGCCAGGTGCAAAGAGATGTACACGGTGCTCACGCTGTGTTTTCCAGAGTAGAGTTGGAATTTTTAGTGGCAATGATATGTTCTTTCAGAACATAAATTTTATTAAAAAAAGACAAAAGCTACATTTAATTGCAAAACTATACACATAGAACTGTAGTGTTTAGAAAAATTATCGTATCTGCAACTTGTACTCTGAACTATGAAGACAATAATATACATTATATTAATTATTATGACTCTCCTACTAACATGTTTTGAAACTGTCTCATTGTTATTTCTTATTAAAAGTAATAAAATTAAATTAAAAAAAGAACTGTCTGGGACTGATCTTGAATTTGTAGTGAATATTTGTAGATTTTTCAAAGTAGGTAGGTGAAGGAAGAATATTTAAATTTTCATAAAATCAATGTAGTCAAAAGAGAAACTTAATATTCTTGCTCAAGGGGAGGAGAAGGGAGGGATATTGTGTAATAAAGGAATGATGTGACTAGAGTCCTGTCTGTCCTGTTCAGGAACATGTCATTCATGTGGTGAAAGCCTTCATGTTGCGGTGCCCCATAAAAGGTAATGAGGTAGATCCTGTGTGAGATTTCATACTGACTGATAGATCGTCCTCAGAACCCATAGTTTAGTTCTTTCTCAGCATAAAACTTCCTTCATTTGAATGTTACAAAATAGATATAAATATAATTTGGATTCTACAACAGGCTGTTTTTTTTTTTTTTTTTTTTTTTACCTAAGACTGTGAGCTTGCATATACTTGAATCTGCCTTCTCTTCTCCCTGGAGAAGGATGGGGATTCAGGAGAGTCTCCTTCTGATGAGAATCTTCAGACTCTGATAGTCCATGGGGCTAGGGACACACCAGTTGCCATTCTGTTTTGAAGCATCTTTAGAGAACGCATCTGTAAGTTAAATTCTACTTCTTGGTTGTCTGTAAATTATCTCTTTGTGCAGCACTGATAATTGCTAAGCAAACAGTGCTCTAGTGTTGCTCAATGGAGACTTTTATTAGAAAAATCAAAGGACTGGCAAATAAATGGCCCCAAACTACCTTTCAGTGACATTTGTCATTGGTAGGCGGATTACTGTGTTGTTCACTTAATCATGAACTAATAATTCATTTCTATATATTACTTGTTTATTTGAAAAACATTCATCTTCAGAGTGCCAGACACTGTTAAGAGCTGGAGGAACAAAAGCAAAAGATGAAAATTGATTCTGCTCTGTGGTTTCTGGGACCTATAGTTTGTTAGATGGTTTATGTACTACTGGTTTAGGAATCAGAAGCAGTGTACTGTAGTGGAAACAGAGAAACTGATATTTAAAAATGCTCACTATAAAATGCATATATTGTCTCATCTCTCTCTTTTCATTGATCTCATGTCACACATACATAGCTTTAAGAAAGTTTGACACATTTAAATCATTATTTATGTAGGTTACGAGATAATGTTAACCTACTTCCTAAGTTCAGGATATACTCCATCAAATGATTAAGTGCCAGGTGTGTTCTAGGTAGAAGAGGTAGACTAGCAAATAAAATGAACAAGATCCCCGCTTTCATGGGATTATATTTGACTAGTGGCAAGAACTATAATTAAAACTATGAATTTGACTACTTTAGTAGTGTCAGCAAAAAAAGAGACATCGTTCCTCACTTGAACAGTAGATTTCTGCCTGTATTCCACAAATTGTGGAGCCTTAATCAGCAGTGCTGAAAGAGGTTGTGTACAAATCACAGGGAGGCAACAGTCTGCCTTCCCACAGATTTCCAAGGGAAGGGTAGGTTCTGGGTCTTATGCTCAAGACAGAAGGTGTTTTGCCTACTTCTTCATCCATTTTATAATAAGTAATTATCTTATTAAATGCAATAAAATAATAATAAAAATATAATAAGTAATTAATAAAACAGAACAAAAGATTTATATACTTTCTTCCTCCTCCTCCTACATCACCACATCCAGTCTCAATTGCTGTTTCAGGGCATCCCAGGTGCAGGGCCAGCACAGCAGGCCCTAGGACTAAACCCCCAGCCCCTGCACCTGCTTGCAGGTGCTTTAATCAGCTGAGCTATTTGGCTGGCCCCTACTCTCTTCTCTGAGAGTTGAAAATATTTTGAAGAGAAAGTAATAATTATTTTGCAACGCATTATAAAACTTGGTGGATTATCAGATATACATATTTTTTATTACAAATAATAGTCTTCATTTCATCTGTTACCTATCCATCAATGTATCTGTTATCAATCTGAATTTTATGACAATCAATATTAAACAATATTCTCTTGGGAACCAGAGAAATCCCTCAGTATTATACACTTTACATTGCTTAAATACTGGGAGTGATAAAAACTGTCATAAGAATGATGCCAAGAGCTTTCCTTTCAAAATTCAGCTCAATTGCTGATGGATAATTCCCTTTATAGGCAAAGAATGATGAGACTGTACTAGGTTTTATGGATTTCTAAAATTTTATTGGTTTCAATTGTCTTGCAAGACAAATCTTCAGAAAACTTTGCCCATATTCCATCCCCAAATTTGAATTTGCAAACGCCATCAACTTAGTATAAATATAAATGTGGATGAAATTTTTACCCATTACCATAAAATGATTTTTATTTGATTTTTCTAGATTGCTACCAAAGTAAATTGATAGACAGATACATTGCAGTTATGGTTTTAGGATTTTGCTGAAAATGTTGAAGAAAGGAGTTGATTGATTGGTATAAACATGTATAAATGGCAACAGCTGTTTTAAAAGAAAGCAGAAAGGGGATTGGCATGATTTAGAATAAACAGTAGTTACATTTATGATGTGCATACAGCCTGGATATTTTTAATTTTCTTTGCCATTGCTAAAAATGAAACACCGGTACAGACAGCAGGAAGATAATTGTAACCTCTTCATACCTCAGAAGCAAGCTTTCTTTCATACTGCTTTTAAAAATTTATTTCATTATCTTCCTTTATTACATTAGGGTAAATTTTCAAAAGAAAATGCCATATTTATATGAATTTTATAAAGAGTTTGCTACTTTATAGAAGTTGTTTAAACTTCTCGAAAGCTTTATTTAATTTTGACTTTCAAGATAAAGGATTTCCATTGAAATATAATTTATTTCTTCATTGTTAATATTTTCATTTGTTTTTATTATTCAATGGTATTGTCATGAGGTGTATAGCACTGAAGATCTGTAATGGCATTTTGGCTTTCAAGATTTCCCAAACATTTAAAGATGAATCTTAAAAAAAAAAAAAAAAAAGAAAAGAAAATGATGGTGAATCTTTTAAGGAAATCTTATTCCCAACAATTAAGTATAAAGAATCTGGTACATGATATAAATTTGCTTTCTTTTCCAATTTAGGGGTTGGTCAAACACATACATCTATTTATGATATATTCACAATATATTTTTATAAAAATATTCTTTTATGAGTGATTCTTGGTCATAAAATAGTAGATTTGGGGCACCAGAGTGGATGTTAAAGATCATGTAGGCACTTTTGGGATCTGTTAGTGGAAAAAAAAAGTCTATAATTCAATTGTTAAATTTTAGTGACCAGTGATCTTCTTACATTTCTTAAAAGCTGTCTTTTCTGGGTATGATATTAGTTCAAAAGTACTATTTCTTCTTCTTCCTCTTCCTCTTCCTCTTCCTCTTCCTCTTCCTCTTCCTCTTCCTCTTCCTCTTCCTCTTCCTCTTCCTCTTCCTCTTCCTCTTCCTCTTCCTCTTCCTCTTCTTCTTCTTCTTCTTCTTCTTCTTCTTCTTCTTCTTCTTCTTCTTCTTCTTCTTCTTCTTCTTCTTCTTCTTCTTCTTCCTACAATTTCACTCTTGTATATATTATAGTAGTTTGGACACTTAAATAAAAAAAAAAAAAATGGAACCAGGCTTTTGATTCTTGGGTCTAAACTGATCCACTGATCTCTCAGTTTCTCTCTGAGGCACATGTTGCATTTCTGTTTCTGCATTCCTGATACAGACAGACAGGTAAAAGACGAAAATACAGTAAGCTTTTAAGTGAAGAAAAAATTATTTCGTGACAATTTGTTATCTGTCCTTTTCGGGACTGAACCCATGGCCTCTCGTGTTACCATTCAGTTACATCTTCTGACTCTGAAGACTCTTAATTGTTGGGAATAAGACTTCAGACTCTGAAAAGCTTTATTTCAAAAATTGTTCTGTAAATCTTTTATTTGCATTTTAAATTTATTTTTTCAACACAAAATGCTTGAATTCTTAGGGAAATGTACTAAAAATTTTTTAATGAAATTTAAATCCAGAATATATATATGAATATAAATAAGTGTGGGATATATGCATATCATATTTAATAATACTGCTATGAGGAAATGTGTTTAGATTTTCATGTTTTCTTTAATTATTTTGGAGGGGACTGAAAATTAAACCCAGGGCCTAATGCATAGCATGGATGTGCTCTACCATGACACTGAGCTCTTAGCCCCACGAGTCCATCATAAAGTGCTGAATGCACAAAATACTGGGCTATCTCAGTGGAAAAATATATTTTTTTTAAAATGTCATGAGATCTTACTTAGAAAATCCCTGTCACAAGACATAGATGTGTGCAACACAAATCGTAGGGCAGAGCCATCAACTGAGATTGATTCAAAATGTGACTTACAACAGAAAGGACCAGCCTCAGCAGGGATGGGGTTCGATCCCCAGCCTGTTGTGCTAGCCCCACCCCTGGAGTATGCTGAGACAATGACTGAAGCTGGGCGGTGTGGTGGTGCGTGCCTGTCATCCCAGCACTTGGGAGGCTGAAAATGGGAGGATCGCTTCGAGTCCACTTTGTATTTTATGCTAAATACACTTGAAAAAATGATAAATAAGTAAATGAATACTTCAAGAGAATAATACATTTGCACAGAAATGACGAGATAAAGGGAGACAATTTTGTGCTAACTTCTTAGAACTTGAAAAATGAGTATGTAAAAGCCAGCTAATGGAGGAACGTTTATGTGCTGATTTCTTTGGTGCTGTCTCACTTTGTTTGGGTCTAGAATTGTATTCAGTAAATGAGAATGTACAAGGCAGGATGCAAAGTTACAGAGAGCTCTTTCTTTGTAGCTGCCCAGTTGACATCAGCTCGAAAACAACTTTTATGCCAATTAGACATATTTGGGGGTGTGATATTCACGTTGCCTTTGAGGATGTAATGATACAGGGCCTGGGTTGACGGAAGCTTTGGGAAATGTTAGACCATGTTTGTTCCCAATTTCTACCAATCCTTTTCATTCATCTCCCTTTCATCTCCAACTTTCTTCAAGCATCTGTCTTGGTCTGCCTCCAACCCATGTGAGCCAAGCAGAGTAGGTTTGGGTAAAGACATGAGGGCTTGAGGCTGGGACAAGTAGAAGGAAGGATTATGCCCCAGTGCCCTACAGGATCAGGCAGAAGTTTCCCTAGGTTTTGAAGAGCTTATTGCTTTACACATTTGAGGGTTTTCTGTTTAAAATAGCACACTTAAATACCTGTGATATACATATAATGCCTATAAAATTAGGTTGAAAAGTAAATATTAAAAATGATAGGGCCAGTGAAATGACTCAGCAGTCTAAAAAGCCTGCTTAGGCAAGCATAGGCAACTTCAGAGACCACGGTTCCGTCCCCCCGGCACCACATGCTGTGACAGTCCTACCCCCAGAGCTGGCAGAGCTGGCCATAACATAAAATAAATAAATAAAAATGATAAAAAACTGAACTTTGGATTTTAAATAATTTTTTTAACTTTAGTTTTTTTGATTAAATCTTTAGCACGTCTTTATAATACTGTCTTTGAATGTTCAGCTGCACTCTTTGAAATTTTATATGATTTATAATACTCCCATTGATAAAAAATTAGAGTATTTTAATCTTTATTTATCATGATTGATTAAATGATTGTTGTTCTTAAGGATGTATACAACTGAGATTTTATATATATATATATATATATATATATATATATATATATATCCTTGTAGTTTACAATGCTGGTACAGTGACCACAAAAACAAGACTCTGTTAGTTATATTTCATATGATTACCATAAAATATTTTATGGATTTGTCTCATGTACAATGCAAAAGTAAGTACATGCTCAGTAGGGTAAAGCTTTTATTTTTACTAGGTATTAATGAGAACTTGTCTTTGCTTTTAAGTATTTATTTCTTTTGATGGTGAGAGGCTGGGAAGGTAGCTCAGTGGGTTAAATGCCTCCTTGGCAAGTGCAAGGTTCTGAACTTGATCCCTGGTACCAAAAAATAAACAAAATAAGATAAAATAAAAAATAAAAAAATTAAATCTTTTGATGGTGAGAATCTTCCGTAGACTGTCTCTTGACAATGATCGCTAACCACCTATGAAATGAAACCTCCAAAACTGTGAGCCAAAGTAAATCTTTACGCCTTATAAGTTGGTTGATTATCTAAGTGATATATTATACTAACATACATAGGTTCTGTCCCTTCCTCCTTTTTTGTTTTTTCCCCTTTCCTCCCTGATGTTGAGGACTTCAGACATGTAAAATGAATCATAACCTTCAGCTCACTATACAATTATTATTTTTATTGTGTGATTATATTGTGGTGTTAAATGTTTCCATTAATTGTTAAATAATATAATAATATAAAGAACAATCAACTCATTATGTAAAACAAAATCAATAATGCACAGGAATTTTCTGCTCTTTCACTATCCTATATCCTGATTTCCCGACATAGGGAACCACTGTCCTGAATTTTAAGTTCTTCCTTCTTTTGAACATATTTCTATGTCCAAGACATCCTTTTAATTTCCTTGTTTCTGAATTTCATAAAAAAGAGCTTCATACTGTTGGGATCTTTGAGACATTTTTCCTCTCAAATTTGTTATTAAAATCACTCATGCTATTCTGTATTGCAGCACTTAATTGTGTTCTATTACTGCAGTATAGTTGTTAATCTACCTGTTGATGGACATTTATGATGTTACTAGATTATTAATTGCAATCAATTCTGGAGTAAATATTTTTGTTGTTGTTTCATGGTACTCATGTGTAGCTCACATAATGTTGTCAAAACTTCTTAATTTGAGCCCACTCTATAATAATAAGACAATATTTCACTGAAGTCTTCATTTTCACTTTCTTAATTTTAAGTGAAATTTTGTCTGAATTTATTTGCAAAAATAACTCACTTGTTTTGCTCTTGTTTTTATTGAGTTGTTATTTTTAAGAGCTTTGTAGCAATCCTTTTTTATGTTCTTTATACTAATATTTTGCCAATTATATGTATTATATATATATTCATTTTGTGTGGCTCTTTTCCATTTTAAAATGGTGACTTTTCATTGACAGAATTTCTTAATTTACATTGATACCATTTTCAAACATGTTTATGAATGACTTCTGGGCATTGCAAAATTTTCTTACTATTGAAAGAAAGTAATATATGTTATTCCTAAGTATGCCATTTAATATATCAATTTGAGCTAAAGGCATCTATAAAACAAATGAACAAAAATATAAGGAGAAAGGTTCGTTCTGATTCCTGGTATCTTTTGAAGGTTGTCCCTTTGCAAAGAAACCACTCATTACAAATCTCAACACAGTAGTGGAAATTACATGTTGACCTCAAATTTCTACAAACTTTGTCACAAACTATTATTGTTTGCCTATTTCTCTAGTAACTCATTCATTTTTCTTAAAAGTATTTCCTTTTCCCTAAGTGTCCTCTATTTTCTTTTACTTCTTATATTAAAATTGGGATACTCAGGATATGGTCCTCCAAGGTGTGGTACGTTGGCTTTGGACAAAATGAGGTGATCAGTGAAACTGGTCTGACTCTCACCACACCTGCCTCTCCCCAAAATAGTACAACTTTTGTTGGAGAAGCACTTTCCCCATATGCACATAAAAGGAGTAAAAGACTCAGAGAGATTAGAAAATAAGAGAGAGGATCTGACAAGTAGGCCTAACCTCAGCTTTCCCCTTGGTTATCATGAGGTCATTCTCATTTGCTCTTCATTCTCACATCTCCACTATCGTCTACTATTTATCAGTCTACAACGTAAATATACACAGATTTAGTGATTTTTTTTTTGGATCTTCACTTCTGAAGGCTCTTATTTTACAAAACTTACATTAAACATAATTTTCCATTTTTAATCTGCCTTTTGATTTTCATGCCTCCAGCATGAAACTAAGGCAGGAAGAAAAGATACTTGTTTTTCTCCTATAATGGTATTTAAGCTTAAATCTGGAGCCATCTTTTGAAGTTAATTTTTGCCCTGTATGTGTCTATAAGATGTGTATACCAATAAATTTCCTCTTTTCTCTTATTAATCTAATTTTTTACGGGGCTCCTAGGTGAAAACTTATTTCAAATTATTTTCTTCTATACTCTAAAGTTAAAAAATATTTTATTTTAACAAATTTAAAAAATCTTAAAGATAGTTTCAATCTATCTGACATTGATTTTTGTTGATGGGGTAAAATAGCTTTTTAATGTCATTTAACTGTCACAAAAGTTAATGCATTTCCAGATTCTATTTATCCAGTCATTTCTTACCTGTGTCCTTTCTAGTGACTTTTTTTTTTTGATCTTACACATCTTATATAAACTGTTTATAAAATGAACATCGTTCACAGATGTTTTCTCCATCCTATGCCAAATTATACTGAATTTATTGTCACATATTATAACTATGTATAAAAATATAGTCTGACATTTATGATATAATATAAATTGATTTTTGATAATTCATATAATTTTTTGCTCTATGTTTGTGTGTTTTCAAGTCGTAGTGGTTCTAGTATGGTTGCTGTGAGGCTTTGATTAAATAAATTTGTCATGACTGGTCTTGTCATACAAGTGTGTTATGGTTTGTGTCTAGTTGTCCCCCCAAAAATCTCATGCAGTTATAGGGCAGGGATTTCTAGAGTTTGAGATTAACTCATGATCCACTGGGATTATGTAGGTCTTATTACTACTGGGGTTACGGATGTGAGGGTTACAGCAGCCTAAGGTGGAGGTCCTGAATGTAATGTAAGAGAGAGAAAGAGACAGACTCTCCATTGCCATTTGCTGTTCTATCACCATGAACTCTCTGCCCTGTTCCACTCAGCCTTGGAGTCAGCCAAATAAGGACTAAAACCTCCAGTAACTGTGAACTGAAGAAACCTTTCCTTCATTCATTGTGGGTGTTGGGTATTTGACCCAGTGACAAGAGTAGAGTAGCTGAGACAAAGTGTCATAGGTGATCCTTGTAATGAGTGAAGAAAAGTATCACATCTTTCTGTACCTGTGATACTTTCTTATAGCAAGATCATTAATAAATTTGTACTTCCACTAAATTTAGCAGGATCTTCCTGAACTATATAGCTAGATCAATTGATGCATGGCTTATAGTTTTAAATAAAGCATCCTCCTACTTACTCATTCCCTTATAAAATGTTCTCAAGCCTTGTTATGCATAAGAATTGCCTGGGTGGTTTGTTAAACTAAAGATAGATGGGCACCACCCCTAGAATTTCTGATTCAGTAGACTTGGACTGGGGCCCAGTGATTTGCATTTCTATCAAGTGCCCTGGTGAGGTGGAGGCTGCAGTTCTGGCGACCTCACACTGAGAACAACCACATTAGACTTTTCTGCACTACGGTGATAGATTTCTATCTGTGCTCTTTTTCTTTCTGACCACTTCTTCCATGTTTGCTTTCTCACTGCATACCACAGTGAGGGATATTACATTCTGTTCTTTTAGGAAGACAGAGTCAGCTGAAAGTGATCTTCCTTAGGGAGATGATTTAAATACCACTTACAATAACAGATAATCTTCTGACCTTGATGTGTAATTGTATGTAGTGCTCCTTTCTGGCTGCCACAGATTGCTTTTCTGTTCTCCAGCAATTAAGGAAAGAGAAGAGGATTCTGCTCGTGTTGCCAAGAGGAAAGGGGCAACACCCTGCTATAACTAGTCACAGGTGACTATCCATTTACAAGGCAGATAGTTAAATTTCTAGCATTTTAGGATTAGCAAATTAATGACCTTATTAACTATGCCTATGATTTATTTGCTTTGGTTTCAGAAAATACTTGTTCTAAGTGAATGTCATGATTAATAAAATCTTCTGTGAACTTAGTTAGCATTGCAATTTTATTTGCCATTGAATGAAAGAGACAATTTTAATTTCGCAGGTGGAATTTTAGATTCATGAATGCCAAGTTCCATCTACTCTTTGAATCTGTTAGGTTGTACACTGTGGAAAACTCATTTTTCTTATAAAGTCAGCTGCTCTATTATAAAGGTACATAACAAAGGCAATCATGTTAACAAAAACAATTCCATTACTCATTTGTACAGCAAAAATTAATTGAATGCCACCTGTGCGGGTGCTCTGTTTGGTAATGGCAGCAGAATGATCAGAAAGATTGATACACTCCTTCCCTGCCTGATCTCAGAATCACTCAGGTAAGCCAAATAAATATGTATCATCAATGGAGCACTTTATGGTAAATAAATGATACCCTTGCTGCACTTGGAGACAAAGGCTAATAGGAACGCTGGGTATGAAAGGATTCAGGAATGCCGTGGCATAATGTGCAACACTGAATCATCCATATATACAGAAATTATTATAAGTGACTAACTTAGATACAGATTAATATCTAGTCAGAGAGGGACTGGGCTCTCAAGGAATTCAATGAAAATTAAAGACAACAGAATTGTGGCTTGACACACATCTGGAGAACGCCAGGTCTCAAGTTAAGGTTGTAATGGCCATGCCTACCTGCCTCCTAAGGGATCAGCAGAATCTTGGAGTTTTGTTGTAATCAGCTTCCTCTGTTCCAGGAAGTCCAGCTAGACATACAGAGGGTGTCTAGAACATTCTGACCCATCTTTTCCCCCAAATGCCTGTGTTCTTTCCATGAACCTTTGGTACCTGACCCATATTGTTATTGGATTAATATTAGCTAATTAATACTTTTAGTCCTATGGGTTCAATTTGGCCCCCCTTATACCTAAATTGTTACTTCCTTGTATAAATGAGACATTAGAAAGGGCCTCAGCAGTATCTCATGTTTGGAACTCCCCTCTTGCTTCATAGGAGCTATTTTTCAATAAATTGTTTTTCCTCTTGACTTCTAGTATTACTTCAAACTCATTCTTTGGTTTCAGGAGATGCAAACATGGCACATCTGCTCTCTAGTAGGTTGGGCCTTTTATTTGCCCTATTTGATAAATGAGAGGCATCTCTACTCCAGATTAAAGAGCTGTTGTTCATACTATGCTTCAGCCTAAATTGCCAAACTTCTACTTCCTAAAAGTACTCATGAGTAAGCACTTTGCTTGGCAGTTTCCAGTTTCCATAGTGCAGGCAGCAGAGACCTATATCCCTGGAGCTGTTAGCAGTCCCATATGGAAGAAAAGTAAATAGGCTCTTGGCTTAGACACCAGGAACTAGACAATCAGCAATTAGCAATCATAAAAATGGAAATTTAGAAAGAGTTTATGACCCTCAAAAGTGGAGCATTTGGCAAAGCTTGTCCAAGAACAGGTAGATGTGAGGGCTGTTGGGCCCTCTTACTCCATTTTTTTTTAAAGTACATTTTTCTGCAACCTGAAATTCACAGCAGTGATCAAATGTTGTAAACCAGAATAATGGCATCTTAGGCAGTAATGCTTACAAAAATAACAGGGGAATAGCAGGAGGCCTGCCAAGAGCACCCTAGGGGGCTGAAATGCAGTGCTTTTTGCACTTGTAAGATAATGGGATGAAATTCCCCTTGGCCACCTGTTGTGCTAAAGGAACCCCCTACAGGATGAAATCCCAATGCAACCAGCCCTCCTCCTCACCAGTTTGACATTTCTCCTCCTTACTACCTTTTTCTGGCTTTATGATTTTTTTTCACAACAAGTAAAATGTAAATAGCTTAAGTTATCTTCCTAATATTAATGCGCTTTTAATTTTAGTTTAGTTTAGCTTTAAACGAACATCTAGAATTGCAGAAAGTATTCATAAAACTTGTCATTTCTCTAATTATTACTGTTACTATTATTATTATTATTATTATTATTATTATTACTGTCTACATCATTATTATTATATGTAGTATCTTCTACTCCATTATTGTTACATTCGGTTAAGTTCTTTGTCAGAGAGGTATCTGATTAACTGATGCTAATAAAATGAGAAAAGTTTATAGGAAGGGAAGAAAGATATATAAATCTCATCCTTAACACTGATGCGCTTCTTTATAATTATAGAAAAATAAGTCAAGTTTTTCAGTAACAAGGGCTGAAGGCACACTTTATGTAGAAGGAAAGACTGGTGAAGTTCATGTCTGACACATGAAGGATTCTGATCATGAACTGAAAATTTCTGAGTTAATAAGAAACCAATTTTAAGTCTGGGTAGAGAAAATGAAAGAGCTAAGATGAGAACTCTCTTTGTACTTGGTATATTTTTAGTGCTCCAAAATATTTAATAACTCATAAAATTACTCTAAAATTATTAGAACTTCAGAGATAATCATTGTGATTGTATTCTAATGAATCACTAGCATATTGTAGAAGTACCTTATGCATATCTACATATCCTTTAAATTTTGTTATGAGCAGAATATATTTATTGCTATAAGAAAGTTTTTGTGCAAGGGAGGAACAGAAGGGGGGACCTAGTGGCTGGTTCCCAGGAAGCTATCTCTTCCAGGAACTTTTATAGAGGAAAACCATATGATAAGTGGGGTCTAAGGTGGTAGAGAACATGGGAACTCATTTAGGAGGACAAAACTGGTCAACCAATGAAATTACAAGCACCATTGCTCACATAAAATTGATTAAATCCAGTCTCAAATGAAGAAGTGAGTCACGTAGCAAACAGACATGAATACAGGACAGGGTCTCTTCCTGTTGGAGGTTGGATTAGTGACTCATTTGGGCTCTTTCAAGGTGGTTGATACTAGAATATCAATCCTTTATGTCCATAGAAAAATTATAAGCAGTCAAACAGAGTCAGGCCCTCAAGGAGACAATATGGAAGATAAGGTGACTTTCAAGTTGGAAGAGACAGACATACCTGTATGGGCCAGATCTCAAGACAAAAGAGGAAATAAATACAGCTACCTACTTACCTATCCTTTAGTATTAAAGTGACTATGCGATTGCATTTGTGCCTGCTTAGAAATCCTTATCAATGGAAGCCTCTACTTTCCCTGAAATTCCCACTCTTAACTGAAACGTGTGTTTCCAAAGCAAAAACTACAATTTAGTCCAATAGTAAGTCATATTAAAACAGGAAAAATTGCTAGCAGTATTATGCCAACAACCAAGAAACCTGAAAACCTGCTTTGTAATTCTTTGAAAGAAAATGTGTGGTGGTGATGGTGGTGGGGTGATCAAAGGATTTCAGCATTCCCAGCCTTAAAAGAGATTGCCTCTAGAGATAGATACAGATAAATAATGGCTTGGAAAAATCTTGTCCTAGGACTTAGTGGTTCTCAACCTTTCTAATGCCGTGACCCCACAATACAGTTCCTCATGTTGTGGTGACCCCAAACCAACAAATAATTTTGGTGGCTACTTCAAAACTGTAAGTTTGCTACAGTTATGATTTGGAATATAAGTACCTGATATATATTATGTACTCTCATTGCTACAAATCAAACATAATTTAAACAGTGATTAATCACAAAACAATATTTAATTATATGTTGAGAAATATTTATTACTAATTCCAATAAATAGCATTTCACCATGGCATAGGATGGGTTTAAATATATATTTTCCGATGGCTTTAGAGGACCCCTGTATTTGGTCATTGGAACCCCTCCGGGGTTGAGAACTGCTGTCCTAGGTCATAGAGCAGAGAAGTCCTCAAGATATTTTTTACTGTCCACATAACCACCTATGTAGTCCCTCTAAGTTTGACTTAAAATCCACTTTAAAGAGTCACATGTTAGCCGGGTGTGGTGGCACACGCCTGTAATCCCAGCACTGGGGAGGCTGAGGCAGGAGGATTGGTGTGAGTTTGAGACCAGCCTGGGCTACAAAAGTGAGCTCAAGGCCAGCCTGAACTGCATAGTAAGCCCCTGTGTCAAAAAGACAAAAAAAAAAAAAAAAAAAAAGGAGTCACATGTTGCTATATCTGCAATGTCCTTGTGAAGCTCACAGGTTGAAAGCTGTGCTCATCATCCAGTGACTCACACCTCAGTGAACATACATCCCCTGCTGCACATATAAAGGATGAGAATCAGGCTTAGGCTGGGAGGCAAGGTCCAGAGGTTCAGAATTCTCTCTTAGGCTGAATGTGTCTTCATCCCTTAAATATTGTCTTTTAGGAAATTGCTCTTTCTCGTCTCACCCAAAAGCCCAATTCTTCTCATGAGATCTCAGATTCAGTTTCCCTTATGTGAGAAACTGTCCAGAACATTAATGAAAGCCACCATTTTTAAGGTGTGTTCTCCTAAAAGGACAATGTTCTGATGTCTCATTTGATCCAGAAACAAGGTATGTGTTCCTCATCTAAGTTGACTTCCCTGTATTGGGCATGAGTTAACATTCTTTTTCTTCTTTTTTAATTAAAAACAAAACTTTTATTGACTTGGTTCAGGGTCTTACTATGCCACTTGAACTTGTAGTGATCATTCTATCTCAGCCTCCTTAGGGCTGGACCTATAAGAGCGCACTACTGCATCTGGATTTCTCAGCCCACATGTAGTACCCCAGTTCCAAGCTCTGTAGGGCATGAAGTACCAGGGATCAAGCCTGGGTCCTTGCACCTGCAGGCAGGAGTTTTGACTTCTGAGCAACCTTCCTAATTCCAACATTCATTTTCCATGGGCTCAATTTAAAAGTTCCTAGTTGTTGGATAGGAGGGAAAGGCTGAGAAAGACCAGAATTCTTCCCTAATATTTTGCAGAAAAATGTTTCCAGAGAGGAAAACTCAAAGATCAGAAATGAGATCAGAAAAAAGGAAGTCGTTTTCTTTTCATGTCCATGGTGAATTACTGAGACAATATGCCTATGAGTCTTAACGGTCAGTCCAGCAAGGTGAGAATAGGAAATCTCAAGAACTAACATTGCCACCTTGCCAGTGGAACATAAGACCTGAGAGGAAACTGAGGAGGAGCTGGCTTGCCATTCCCAACTAGACTGTAGAGGAGAGATCAGGTCAGACTGTCCCTATGAAACCTGTCCCCCAAGTCTGAAGCCTGGCTGCCAGCCTATTTCCTTTTAAATGGTAGGTGAAATCCCATGACTTAGTAATGGGCACATGAATTTCCTAAATAGAAGCTAGACTTCACAAAAAAAATGACCCATTTTATGGCATTTCATAAATTTATAGTTTGGCTGGTATCAGAGTCCACTATGGGATGCGTATATTACTTTCCCCTAGAGGTGCTGTGTAATATAAACCAAAACAACTGAAACAAGTCAAGACAAGGAACACAGGTAACTTTGGCAGCTAGTGAGTCCAATTCAAGTGCAGCTTATGTAAGACAGGAGCACAACATCCTCTCTCAAAAGTAAAATGTCCCATGAGAAAACTCACTATCTTTCCATGAACTCAATTTAAATTGCCATTATTTTATCAAGAATGTGTAAAAATCTTTCTTTCTTTTCTTTTTTTTTTAAAGTCAATCCTAAGGGGATTTGACTGACCTTGGGAGAAACAAAAGTTACATGTTCTGTTATACAGGTCTTGCTTTAACTTGCCTTTAGCCATCCAGCAGAAAAGTTTAACCACAAGGCATAAAAAGTAAGGCCTGATTAGTATGTTGAGTTGTAAAAGGGTTAAATCAACAGGTTCCAACATTGCCAATTCTGCCAGTAACACATTAAGATTATGGAATATTGGACTATGTATACAGCTACTTTCTCTTAGTTCAATGAGAAGAAATTTTTATATCAATAATGATTAGAAAAATTATCATGCCTGCATCCTGTGCTCTAAATAGCTACTATGAGGACAGCAATATGCATTGTATCAATTATTGGGAATGTACTACTAATGTGTTTTGAAACTGTTATGTTATTTCTTAATAAAGGTAATAAAAAAGAATATGTAAAAATTCAAAACATAAACAGTTGATAATTAAGGATCAGAATTTCTGATTACCTAAATCAGTCAGAATGCAGAATCCATGAAATAAAAGCAAACTCTTATGTCCATCCAATTATCTTGTTCTTGGCCTCCAAAAGACATAAGGGAAATAATAAAACTTTCAATCTGCTAGCTGTCAAATATATTCAGTTATGTGCCCCTAATAAAAGAATAAATTCTAAAGAACAAGAAAAAGTGGGCGAAATCTGTTAAGCCATAGGAGCAAGGATCCAAAAGCATGTTGCCAGTGAACCCATTTCTCAGAGGAAGATTTATTTTATTTTATTTTATTATTTTTGAGACAAGGTCTCACTATGCAGTTCAGGCTGGGCTTGAGCTTACTTTTGTAGCCCAGGCTGGTCTCGAACTCACATTGATCCTCCTGCCTCAGCCTTCCAAGTGCTGGGATTATAGGCATGCACCACCACACCCGGCTACAGAGGAAGTTTTATAGAGCAAAATAATGAGATAGGAATTAAATAGTCAAAACTATGACAAAGCAGTAAGATTATAAGTACAATCACCTAGTTAATACTGATCCAATGGAGAATCAGCTCATGGAGCAAGTGTATAGAAAAAGAGCAGAGACCTTTCTAAGAAGGGATGGATCAGGAGGTCCTGGTTATCCGCTTGGGTTGCCCACTATGTCTTTCTAGTGTAGTTTATTAGGTTATACCAAATATGATATAATATTTAATTTATTGATTCTACCTTGGGGAGGCATGTAGACTTGGTTATTCTGCCTTTATCTTGAAGCCTGGTCATTGACAGATGTGATTCCAGCAAGAGTTGCAATGTATTATCTTCTGCAGACCCTTGAAGACCCAATCCTGTATGCTTGACTGTAATATTTCTACCTAAATTAGTTGTCTATAATAATTTTACATTCATAATTATGCCACTTATCTGTCTTTTCATCATTTGAAAAAATGTTTACTAATTTTCTACAAATCTTTGAAGGGTGCTATAGTTGGGAATGCATCTTATAAGCCTATATTGGGGGAGTTCCTTTGACATGAATTTAAGAAATTAAACTAGGGAAGTGATGAACACTTCCAAAAACATAATAAATCTATGTTTTGCTTCCCTTTCTTGAGGGAGCCCCAATGGGTCTTGATTCACTATTTATCAGGAGTGACACTTAGCCAAGCAAGTTTCGCTAGGTTTACTGTAGTATGCACTTGTGGATTTTATAAGTAGGAAATTAGAAGTATTGATAATCTTTTCACAGGTAGTTCTAGGATTGAAATGCAAAAGTAAAGCTGATGCAAAGGGATCCTGGAAAATGAGCTCTATGGTGAAAACAGAGTGATGCTTGAATTATAGAGTATAGCTTACTTCTACATGAGGCATATGTAAGGCAGTATGATAGTAGCCTTTAAACAATTTAAAACATACTAGTTGGCTGTGTTGATGATTCAGGGATGTTAAGATACTGATTTACTATGTTCATAACTAATCCAAGTCACCCTTGCATCGTTGTGAAGGCACAGGACCTTTCCCCCAGGGTAAATGGATAAGCTTATAGTTTTCTTACACTCAGATTCTTCCTATTTTCTCAAGAAAACGAAGAAGATACAAAGTAGACATGATCTGCAATACATTTTGGATGGGCAGACAGACACTGGGGCTGTGGATGAAAGGTAGCATCTGGGAGCCTTTCTCCTTTTGAAAATGATTTTTAAGATCAGTAGATCTATTTCATATAGAAAAAGCTGTATCATATGAAAGAAATATTTCTTATGGAGAAAACCATGTCCAAAATTGATTTGGATGATCCAATCTAAATGTAATTGAGTTATCAATTGCTTGGAGCTTGATAGTTCTTTGTGGCTGTCAAACTTACAATATTCAATTTATGGAGAAGGCAGTTTTATACATGTGCACAATGTGAAGACATAGTTGCAGTGAGACATAACGTCATTTGAAAAAATGAATAAACGGAAGCAGGAGAGGTTAGCTCTCTGCCTAAGTGGTCGTTTGTGTCAACAGTGATCCAGAGATACTTGTATAAAACACAGTTCTCAAAACTTGCAGTGGGGATGAACCAGAAAATGGTATTCCTAATTCTTCTGGTCTGAATTTAAGCAAGTTTTTAATAGGATGGCCTAGAGGGAATGTCAGGCTGAAGAATGAGAGATACAAATGGTCCCACCATTAATCTACTCTCACTCTGTACAGCATGTGTGTGTGTGTGTGTGTGTGTGTCTGTGTGTGTGTGAGAAAGAGAGAGAGAGAGAGAGAGAGAGAGAGAGAGAGAGAGAGAGAGAGAGAAGGGGGGCACCATATACTTCTGGAAGGGTGTGTTATAATGTCTGGCTTCCTGTTCCCCCCTCCTATGAGCTGAGCTGTGTAACACCTTGAGAGGTGGAACCCAGACCTCTGCTCAACTATTATGTCCTTCTGGAGTAAGCTTGTGCCAGTGCCCATGGTATTCATGTGGGTGCACACCAGGTAACTCACCACTGGATCCAGAATGCTATGTTGTCTGCTCTCATGTGGGTAGGGGCTGCCAGGCATTTGTTGTTAACTCAGTCTTGAAATAGTCCATGCAGGTTCCACATCTGTGTGACCTGGTATTTAGTACACCTGTTTTGCTCCTGAAATTTTTTTCTTCATAATACTTGTTGTTCAGTGTTCTCATTCCTTATGGTAAATAATGGATAGCAATTTTTTCTCCTACTTGTGTTGCCAGTTGGCCTAGCCCATCTTCCATTCTTTTGTGCTCAGAGTCTTACCTGTGCTCTCCCCCTACATGGTCCTTTATCTCAGGAACCCTTAATGAATCCTTCTCGCACGGCCCTGTTCTGGCAGGCAGCTATACTAAACTATAACTCCAAGGCTCTGTTTCTGGTGAAGACCTCAGAATGTCATGCCCGTGTATCTTTCTACTACGTGTGGGTGGCTGACATTTTTTTTTTTAAAACTTGATTTCTAAAAGCTACCTCAATATACTGTGCAGTGATCTTATTTCAGCCATGTTAGGTTGCCATGCAGTTTCATCACATGGAGAGTTCATGTTGTTTCAGCGAGCTATTTGGGACAGATTTCCCAACTGTTCTTGTAGACACCAGGAAATATCACCCTCTGCTTTCAAGGAACATATCAGTCTCATCCTCCTTTCTAAATCTGGTTACATCTTCTGTTTTTTTTTTTTTTTTCTAACAGAAATTCAGGTCATTTGGAATCTTATACAAGTGGGCAAGCGTAGAAACAAGGGAATAGGCAGTGAAGCTTAGCTCAACTAGGTGTGAATCTGCAAAGGCAGAGCTGCAATACTTCATTCAATAAATAACAGACCCTGTCCTCATACTCAGAACTTTCTAAGTTCTTTTCTTTCTCTCATCTCAAATGCTGAAAACTAGGTTTCTATCTCTACTTCCTTAAAAATGTGATTATCAAAGCTTCTGATAGTCAAGAAGGACACTGTTTCTCAAGTGATTAGATGGATCTCTGTGGCCTGTCGTAGTATTTAGAGGGTTATAGTGAGGCAGAGACTGTAAAAGGTATAAAGAAAAGGCATCGGTACCAATCTCTCAGCAAAAGATGCCTGACAGTGTCAGGCACTTACGTCTCATGGGGGATGCCCTGGGGTTCAATGGATCTCTGTCTTTCTGAAGAGATGCCCTCAGTAAGATCTCAGTCCTAATCTCCTCTCTCTCTTTCCCCATAGGCTGTCTGACTACCATGGGAGACACCCTGCTGACCCCACTGACCTCATCATTAGGCTACTTCCTTAAAACCTGGAAACAATTTAACCCTAACATTCTGAGGAAAAACTGACTTATCTTCCATTGCAGTACTGTGTGGGTCTAATTGACCTAGGAAATGGTAAGAAATGGGTACAAAGTGACAACCTAAATTATAGCACTATCTTTCAGTTTGCCCTTTGTATAAAATCCCTGATAAGGGTTTTATGCATCTTTACTAGAAAGCAAAACTCTGTCAAGATCCAAGGAACATAATATTTAAAGAAATCTTCAAAGGAGAAACTGAAATCATGTGAAATCAATTGATGATGCTATTTTCATATGCCTACTTGACTCTCATGAGGATATCGGCCCATACTATGTGTTTCCTAAGAGCAGCAGCACTGTGACGTCTCCTCAATGTCTTTCTTATAGCCCTCACACCAGTATATCAACCCCATTCTTTTCAAGTGACATTTCAGAGGCTAGTTCCCCAGAGAGCCACAGTTTTCCCCAGTTCCCCACTTAGAGCCTTCAGATAGCTTTGACCCCAATAGGACATAGGTGGGACATCTCGCTCTTCCAATTCACCGTTCATCCTGCCTATAAGAGAGGTCCCAGGAGTACAGGGGACTACATGAGTCCAGATACAATTTTCAGAGCAAGATATCCAACAATATAATGAGAAGTTAGGCTGATACTGAGAGGATCTTAGTAGATTTTCCGGTGAGTTTCAGACTTTGAGCCTTACTTTTTACTTTTCTTGATGAGATATCCAATTTTTCTTGACCACTTGCTGAGCCCCAAGTGAAGAAGAAATAATACTGTCATAGGGTGAGAGATATGCAGATGAATAACTGGTCGGAACAATTGGTCTAAAATAATGATAGTTCTCACATGAGAATAAAAAGGTACATTGGTAAACATAGTAATTATGAGGGATGAGAGTTTACAAAGGGCAAAAAAGAAAATTTAGCTACCTTTCATCAGTAATTA
This sequence comes from Myocastor coypus, assembly GCA_004027025.1. Taxonomy (NCBI): domain Eukaryota; kingdom Metazoa; phylum Chordata; class Mammalia; order Rodentia; family Myocastoridae; genus Myocastor; species Myocastor coypus. The sequence goes on along the minus strand of PVJA010015083.1, from coordinate 8,035 downwards.
GCAGAAAGTTTCATTTTATTATTATTAATAATAATTATTACTATTTTTTTTGTCTTTTTGAGACAGGTTCTTGCTATGCAGTTCAGGCTGGCTTTGAGGTCGTTTTTATAGCCCAGGCTGGTCTCAAACTCACACTGATCTTCCTGCCTCAGCCTCCTAGGTGCTGGGATTATAAGCATGTGCCACCATGCCTGGCCCTATAATTATATTTTTGTGTGTAGTACTAGAAATCAAACTCAGAACGTTGCACATGCCAGGCAGGTGCTTATGCCACTGAGCTATATCCATAGCCCTTGTAGAAGATTTTGGTAACTATGTAAACCCGAGGGCTGGCCAAATAGCTCAGTAGATTAAAACCCCTGCAAACAGGCTCAGAGGCTGGAGATTCCATCCTTGGCTTTCTGTATCAGTCCTGGCCCAGGAACGTGCTGAGACAATTGAGATTGGGTGTGGTGGTGTATGCCTGTAATACCACCTCTTGGGAGGTTGCAAACAGGTGGATCACTATGAGTCTGATGTAGTAGTGAAACCCTGAACACTCCGTAGAACCTTTCCTAGAATAAAAATAAAATGAATAAAATTAAAATGAAAATAAATATGCAAACTTGGTTTTATTTTTCACAGAGGGACAGCATTTCGCTAGTCAATGAGCTTCAGCTGTGTGGAGCAAATTAGAAAAGGCTCAGATGGGTTCCCAAACCTGTTTGATCCAGTTGTTGGACATGACCTTTATGCCCAATAATTAGGGATGTTGATGAGGACTTAAAAAATGATTTACTTACACTAGGAGAAAACCTATGGCCAATCAGGAAAAAAAGTTATCATCTTATGTGGAAGGAAATTGGATGGTGGGTATGTGACTGTACCAGGCCTCTGCTAGCCCCTGCTTTATATGCTAGCTGGCTGATGTTCCTGACTGTGCCACAGGGAGATTGTCTCACACCCATAGCAGGGCTAGTCCAGCCTAAATTGTCACCTCCCACTCTCATAGAGGATTGAAGGGGCTTGGACAATGCTCAGTGCCCAAGTCCATGGCTGTCTCCATTCCCTGTGAGAAACCCCATTGACCCTGGATGTCAAGGTTAAGCACAGATGACTGCTCATCAGTAAAGGGGTGACATATTAGGTTGTAACTTCCTGCTTGGGGAAGCCTTCTTCTACATCCATAGTCAGAATTGGGGTGGAGGGAAATCCTCATCGAAACTTCTTTACCCTGATCTGACATTTTAAGATAAAATGACCATAACAATATTTTATTTCTTTACTAAGAGATTTACTAGTACAATAGGGCAGATCTCCAATTTCAGAAAAGACCAACACAAGTTTTAACTATGGGGACTATATTATGCTAGCTCTTATATTTTGTTCAGGCTCTGAGAGATGGCTTAAGAAACCTAGAACTTGAGTGGAACCATTCTACAATATGAGATGATGTTCAGTCTGTAGCCCAACTTAGGAATTATGCAATCAGAATACTACCCATACTTTCAATTTTCTACCTAATAAGGCACATAAATTCTCAAGATAAAAGGCTCAGATATTCCTTCAGATTGTTGAATAGTTGGAATACTGGGAATGGCAGCTGTCTAGGAATCAGATCCAGGTATTTGTAATCTCAGACACAGTGAAAGACAAAACAGCTTCTTTCCTTCCCTGGAATGACAATCTTCTTCTGGATCTGTGTATCCAATTTTGGACTAGTGGAAAACCTTTAATTGATGCTGTGAAATGTCCTGAGTCTGATCCCTTAGGAATGGGCAAAAGTGACTGACAATATCTTTTGAGAAATAAAACATGCCCTCAGTTTGCAGCACTGGGAATACTTGACTTAAGGAAACTCTACTTCTTCTACATCTAGAAAATAGTTAGAATTAGTTTGGCTATGTTGACATGAAGGCTGGGCAGAAACACCACCCAGTGGCATACCACACAGCACTGTGGAAAGAAACGGGCTTGCTAACTAACAGGCAATCTTCCATAAGACACAAGCAAGAGATTGCACAGAGGCAGTCCATCTTTCCAGGCAGACTGCTGTCATCCATTTCAAGGGACACAAATAAGACATATTTAAAGTCTTTTGGAAAAAAAAAAAGGAAAAAGGGAAACACAGCTGCTCAAGACCCTAACTTTACTTCCAGTTCCCGGGGAACTATTGAAACCAGTCTATAGTCCTAAGGGAAATGAATAAGCATTAGGACAAGGGGGAATTAAAAGAGGCTCTTAATGATACTTAGAAAACCATCTGGTTCACATCCAGGGATGCATTGGAAAGCTTTACAAACCCTTCATGATTGTTTCCATGTAGAAAAAGGTGATACCTGGGGAATGTGCACTCAAATTTTTACAGTACTAGGGCTAGCAGTGACTACTCACTAGGTTGGCAAGTGATAATGGCCATTCTTGCAGCTCACAGGGATGGCAAAGACTGTAAGAATAAAGTACCATCTCCATTGTCCCTGGAGACCTTGGTCTTGTGGAAGCATCAAAAGAGCCAATTAGATGCTAAAGTACACTCTGGGTACACTTTGCTAAGAGATTTCTGAGTCTTGGCTCTGATTATTGCTAATTGTCCTGATGAGAATTTACTTATTTATTTTCTGTATTTAGGGCAAAGTCTATACAGGATCTCAAGATGTACATTGAATTCATAGTGATTCTCCTGTTTTCAGCCTCCCAAGCACTGAGATTTTAGGTGCATGCCACCGCACCCAGTCTCAGTCACTATCTCAGTGTCCCCCATGGGCGGGGCTGGCATGGCATGCCAGGGATTCAACCCCACCCAGCCTCTGCGCTCTGCCTAAGCAGGCACTTCAGTCTGCTGAGCTACCAGGTTGGCCCTTCTGATGAGGATTAAAACATTCCCAAAACTGAGCTATGCATCTTCTGTCTTCTGAGACCACATGACCCTTAGAATACGTTATTAATCTGGGCCAAACACTACAAGCTACCCAACTACATGGGAACAAAGTCCTTCCTGCTTGTGGCCGAGTGGGGCCATCTAGTGTCTGCCCTGGAAACAAAGTGGCCATCCAAACTGAAAAGCAAGGCACCACTGCATACCAATTAAAACCAAAACAGAAGGGCCTCTTTTTAGTGATCCTATCTGTACATACACACTGCAGTATGGTGGCAGAGTGATGGTAGGATTCATTTTTCTAGGTACAGACAGCTCCATCCGAACTGACTGAAAGCAAAGACTGCCAAAGTGAAGGAAACTACTTCTGTGAACCTCTGGTTCCTGTTCAAAAAAAAAAAAAAAGCAAGACTTCAATACCACTCCAGCTTCAGATGTGCTCCCTAATCCACCATTGCTTAAATTGGCATTGTGTTTCATTGGATCCAAAATATGAATGATTTTGCTAGTGGTATGTTTTCAGATGACTATCCAGATGCCGATCCATGTTTCTCCAGATACATTCACCCAGCTCCATCTGACAGGTCATCTGTTCTATTTTTCCCCCACTGTCTTCTGATGGATTGTTCTTCAGCACAACCACCAGTGAAATCCAACATCCCAAAGTAGTTGGAGAGTATGCAATCTTCAATGAATAAAGATTAGAGCCTTTTTCACCTAGGAGAAAGGTGAAAATAGAGACCTCCACTTACTCAGTATCCCATAAAATTTTATGGGGATTATGTCTCTCAGGAGGAAATGAGGCAGGAAATTAGGGTGAAGCAAGCTGGATGTCCAAGGGGGCCTGACCTGTCAATCATGGAAACTCAGGACACATATCCAGAGTAGTTCCAAGACCTGCACATAGAATCGCTTAGAAAGAAGTATCTTCAGTTATTCTGTTGTGAAATCAATCAGGTTTTTGATAGGATAATGCAGACATGACATCAGAATAAAGAAAGAAAGATATAAAAGACCACACAAATGAACCTTGTGCCTACCGTAAAGCTTTCTCATTTGCCTGCCTTATCATATAGAGCGTACTTTTTGTCTTACCTTTAATAAATGTAAAGCCACGCTATCTTTTTTTTTTTTTTTTTTTTTTTTTTTCCCACATATCCAGTTCTTTGTTTAGGACATCAAGAATCTGGAAAAAAAATCACTGAAAAGAGTTGATGGGGTCTCAAAAGTCAGTATTAAAACCATGCTAACTTTTTCATAACTGTTCATTTAACCAACCTCTGCTGTGTATCAGTGTTTTGCAGCACAAATGTGAAGGAAACAAACACCTATACCTACAAGAGTTTTAAGAAAAGGAAAAGAAATACTGAAAAAAAAAGAAAGGGGATCAAGAGGTGAATAGAAGGTGAAGGAAGGAAGGAAGGAAAAGGGAAGGAAAGGGAGCAAGGTATGTTATGTGTTTATGCTCACTTTCCACAAGGAATGCAACATTATTTACTACAAATGTGTTTTAAAAAGATAACAGAAAGCCTGAAAAGGAAAACGATAAATTAAAAAAAAAACAAAAAATTAAATGCTTTTGATTTTATATTATTGCTTCCACCTTTCTTCTGAACTGTGAAGCTATTCCTAGTTTAACTGGTCTAGTGTTTTCCTTCAGATGAATGGGCATTTTTGAAAGGGAACTTGTAAGGTAATAAGGCTACCAGCAGTGTGCTGTTTTCATGATGTCTCGAGTAACTTGCAAATCATTATGACACAGACAGTCTTTTACTTTTTCAGCTCTGAAACTTGCAAAGGTGCCCAGAGGCTAATAAATGATGGGTGAATCTCATAAATGTAATAAATTCATAATAACCAGCTAAATAAATAATAGGTATATAGCTTTGCTATTGACTTGCAGGAGTAATATTTGTGTATAAGAAAAAGGGATACAGGGTGACAGATTTTAAAGTGCCTTATAAAGGGAGCCATTTAAATATAATATATTGTTATTATTGTTGAGGCAAATTCTTCCCTATAAGTAAAGGGTGTGTCAGCATTTCTAATAGAAACTTTAATTTTAAAGGTACGTAACTCAACCCAAAATTGTGCTGTCAGCTGAAATATGGTAAAGAAAGTTTCAGTGTCATTGTCAGTTTTTCAGCAAATGGAATCACAAAAACCCTACCTTTATCACATGCGTATTAAATTAAAGCAGAAATCAGTAATTGTCAATGCTATCAAATTTGATTCTATTTGAGCAAGATAATATCTTTCCTAAATAATTAGGGCTGCTGAGCTTAGGAACATAAACATATCTTTGTGATTCTTCTTTATGCCAGTGCTTTGGTCAAATATAATGACTAGGTGCTTGCTGTAATACTGGCTTCCAAGTCATTTGGAGGAAAATAATTATGCCTGGGGCACTGGAAAATTTTCAATTTTGAACTAGAGATGTGAAAGTATTAACAATCATGCCTACTGAGATGAACTATCTACCAGTGACATTTAAAACTAGCCTATTCATTTCTATTCTTTATGGGCTAGATGTCTATTTCAGGAATTTATTGCAAACATCTGATCCAAAAGTAGTTACGTTCTTGACAACAAAAAGTGATAAAGAAGCAGCAGAGAGCAATGAAAATTGATGGAGGTAGTGAGTGATAAACAGCCAAGGAGACCCATTAAGGGCCAGATGATTGGGAAAGCCTGAGAAGAGGCTGAGAGCTAAATTGGAGAACAGGTTGATCATTTTGTAGGTGCAGTCAGCAGGCCTTTACCCACTGGGTCTGGCTTCAAATGGTAACTTACTGAAGTTTAGATCTGATGTCATTCTGCACTTCCAAGAAAGAAATGAAGTTCTTGGCTGTGTTTTCCAGGAGGTTAATGTAATAAAATCAGTAAGTTTTAAGTCACGTTCCTAAAGAATCTTAAGCAAAATGAATGTGAGTGCAAATGGGAAATGCAAGTTTTCAGTGGAACATGTAATTTCTAATGAATGCTGATTTATGAAAGCACAGTATGATTGTGCATTCAGATATTAGTGACTCATATATAGTCAGTTTTCTTTTTTAGCTGAAGACTGGAAAACTACTGGAGTTTTAGAAATGACCTTTAAACATGTACTTTCCCCTCCTATTAGCAAACAACAATAATGGTATATTCATATCTGGCTTTGAATGGAGACATTTATGTTCTGTTTTCAGAAGCAAGAAGAGGATATTCTATACATGTATTCTGTGCATGTAGTTCCTTTGAGTACCTGTACAGTATCCATCCAAAGAAGAACTAATTTCCTCCTCATATAAATTAAGAAGCTTACTCTCAAAAAGATCAAAGATTCCTGCTAAGTTCACAAAGGTAAGAAATTTTCAGAGAAAACGTCTTTCTGGCTTCAAAGTACATTTTTTTTTTTTTTCTGGTAAATCACATTATACTATGTTACATAGAAGTTGTCAAACCACAGTGTTATTTTTAGCATTAGTAATTGTCCTAAAAAAGTAAAATATGTTATTTTTTAAATATGTAGCTGTTAGTATCTACTGACAAGTGAATAACACTTAACTTTTTATGATGTGACTTTGAAAATAGAAAATGTGAGAACAATGCTATTCTTGTTGGGTTTCAAATGAGACTCCTAAATGCTTCAGGGCAAAAAAAGTTGTCTCACATTTTTTTCCAGGTAACACTTCACTTCTCAAGCCCTGGCATGCTGCTGAGCTTGAAATCGGTTCTCAGAGAAAGTTTCTTATAGATTTAAGTGTTGTCTGGTGGTCAGCACGAAGAAATGGAAGCTTGTGCACTTTCTTCTACATCTGCAATGAGATATCAGCTGACCTACTATATTCTATTTCCTGTAGGAAGTTGAGAAGCCTGAATTTTGGAATGAGACTGACATATGAATACACTTGCATCTTCCAGCAAAATCCTTAGATTCCCTTGCACACTGGCTCCAAATGAGCCGGAATATGGAAGGAAACCTTCACTCAGTTAAAACCATGTCAGTGAAGAAGGGACTCTCACAGTCACAGCCTTCTCTGTTGTAGAGAACGTGGGCTTCTAATGGGTCCTGGTTATCAGTGATTCCTGGGCTGTTGAGCACAAGCACAGATGTTTATAAACCTTGTGTCCAGAGAAGAGTCATGGAAGTAGGACTGATGCCTGGGCGTTGCTAGGAGAGGAGGCCAAACACAGCCATTTAGGCCTGGCCTCAGGGATCAATCACTTCTTAGCTTTAGCTCCTGGTCCTGGATGCTCCATTGACCTGTTTCCTGAGCAGGTCTTCCCTGGCATCTCTCTACTAATATTGTCTCTAGAGATAACATACACTTTTTAGACCCAGTGCTAGTAAAAACAGTGGGAATTTAGTTATCAGTGATGCTGGTGCAATCGGTTGATGACATACTAAAAACTGAAATTTTTTTAACCAGTGAAAAAATTCTCACAGATTGAAGGTGTATTTAAAAATAATTTTCTTAATTTTGCATTGTACATCCCTAGCTGTATAATGATACCCAGTGGTTTATTTTAACACTACAAACTTTTTTATACTTCTCATTTTCCTTCATCATCAAATAATAAAACACTGTGAAGAAAAAGTTACCCAACTAAAAAATATAATTCAGACTTGGACCTACCTGGCAAGCATGAGGTCCTGAGTTCAGTTCCCCATATCAATAAAAACAACAGTAGCAACAACAAAATAGGCCAGGAATATAGCTCAGAGGTAGAGCGCTTGCCTGGCAAGCACACGGTCTTGAGTTGGATCCCTGGTACCAAAACCAAAACAAAACCCAATAAAAACAAAATTTGAATTGCTTGAGTTAGCATAACATTTCTTTCAGTTATCTATTCTGGAATAGTTTTTTTTTTTTTTAGAGGTTAAAAGCCTTCTTTTATTTTACATATTTTATTTATGATTGCTTCTGTGTAGGAGCAAGTTGAAGTTCTGTATTTCTCTAACTTTATTGCCTGGTTTCCTGCATCTGTCTGTCTAGAATTATTAGAACAAGTTACTAGCTATTAGAACTAGTTCTGGTGGAATATTTTAATTTAAAATTGGAAATGGAAACGGAGCAACATCCTTCAGAAAACAGATGAAATGTAGGATAAATGACCGTTTGCTTCCTTACTTTATTTTTCATGCTATACTGACAAAAGCAACTAAAGGCAATAAGTAAATGACACAAAATTTTATTT